>CM021108.1:584541538-584692469 GCA_007115665.2 Sequoiadendron giganteum | reverse complement strand
TATGTATGTATGTACATACAAACTTACATACATACATACATACATACATTCATTGAGCAGATTGATATATTTTTGTATTTTTTAACTATCCTTTCAAAATACAAACAATGGTACTATTTAATCATTTTCTTCTGCATATTATTGAATTTGTACAAGAATGTGTACAATGTGCATACATACATACATACATACATGCATACAATGTGGGAAAAAAAACCAGCACCATGATCCAACAAAAGAAAACAACACATGGTGAAAAGGTGTATAAAAGGAATGATTTATTTCATAAGGGTATGTATAAGACCATCATGGAAAAAATAGGTCCTTAAATGGCAATGAAAATTCAGAAAATCAAAGTTAGACAACTCGATGTAAAAATTTGAATAATTTATCTATATTATTTGAAAAATATGTAAGAATAGAATCTGTAGAAAATTGAATGTAGTTTCTAAACTACTAGGTTTATTTAAAAAGAAAAAAAAAATTATTTGGTGAAAATTTGAAATTTCAATGGAGTAGTACATAAATTTCAGGGAAAAAATAAGTAGGTGTATGTCTGACCACCCTAACCACAATAAAATGATAATATTTGTTTATAAGATTTTAGATATAAGTAGAGGACTCATGTCCCAATGTGATGCATATTTTTTTATAATTTTTTTCGAATTAAATAATTAATTATGATTTTTTTATTACAACTTTTAAAAAATATAAAAAATTGTATGTCTAACCACCTTAAGTTGGTCAAAACTTCATGAAATTCAATTTTTCCTTTTTATAATCCTATAGTATGCAAAGCATAGAATGTGACACATGTTTCGGATTCAAAAAATGTGATACCATTTGAAAGCTATAGATGTTTTTCAATCAACCTATCAATCATAACTTTAGTTGTAATTCAAATAGAAAATGAATAATAATTATTTATTAAATTCAAAGTAAAAAATAATTTATATTGATGGAAAGTTGAGAATATCTTTAAAAACCCTTTTCATTTCATCAATTTTGGGTAAAAAAAAAGTTGTCAGTCACATGGGCCATCATAATCCTACACATACCCATAAACAAGAAGTAATAATTTTTCAATCATCGAATAAACCAATTATGGGTCATGAAAGATGCAGAAGAAAATGATTAACCAATACCATTGTTTGCATTTTGAAAGGATAGTTAAAGGATACAGACATATATATCAATCTGCTCAATGAACAAGAGACAACAAACACATAATTTATACACGAATGTATAATACATTGTACACATTCATTTAGAAATTCAAACACATGATGTATTGAATTTGTAAAGGAATGTGTCGAATGTTATATATAAAATATTGCACACATTCATTTACAAATTCAAACACACAACTTATTGAATTTGTAATTGAATGTGTACAATGTTATATATATAACATTGTACAAATTTATTTGCAAATTCAATAAGTTGTGTTATATATCATTATACACAGTCATTTAAAAATTCATTAAGTTGTATGTTATATATATAATTAACATTGTACACTTTCTTTTAAAAATTCAATAAGATGCAAAATAAAATGAATTAAATAGTACCATTGTTTGCATTCTCAGAGGATAGGCAAAGGATACACACATATATATTGTTTTTTTGAATGAACAAGAGACACATAATGTAAAATGATAAATATATGTATGCCAGTCTATTGCATGTGCAATGGAAAGTATAAAAATATAAACAAATGTTAGTCTATTGTATTGGACAGGCAAACGAAATGTATTTAAACATAGTTATATACCCATGACAATGCTGAAAGAATTGCAACAAAACTTAGGAGAATTTTTTTTGCAAATCTTGTAAAGACAACAAAAAAGACCTTCATTTACTTATAAAGTAAAGTAAAAAGATAGCGCATAAATATAAATGTTAAATGCACAACTCATGAAAATAACTATAAATAGAATGTACAAAGCATATTGTACAATAAATGAAAGAAGTTGTGTTATATTCAACAACAATAGGATATTAATTTTAATAGAGGTAGATCGATTACACACTTGGGTTTTTAGAAATGTGCACAAGTAATTAACCAAAGGTTTCATAATAATAATTCCTCACTCATAGGAATATAGAAGTGCATTTTTAGATAGATGCGGAATATTCTAGGCAAGGGTTTAATGAGATAAATTTGTTACGCACATGAATTTGGAATAAAAACAAGCAAGGGTTTTCACTAATACATATGTATTTTAAATGGGTTTGTCGCTTTTTGCCCATTGTGACATGGGGTTCTTATAAAAAGGTCGAAGCAGACAAAAAAATATTATTTTGCAAAAATGTGGTCAAATACACGTGAAATTCCTCATCGTTTTTGGAGACAATATCATGAGATAGTCAACTTTACCAGATCATATTTAATCATTTAACCCCCCAAAAACCCATATTTGGTTCAAAACAAAGCAAAGGTTTTCACAAAAATAGTGCATACTAAATGCGTTTGCCGATTTATGCTTGTATTCACATGGGTTTTTTATAAAAAGGTCGATGCAATCGAATTTACCAGGCTAAAAGCGCACAGTAAAATGAGGAGAGGAAATCAGTTTACCCCCAAAATACCCGTATATAAAACATCAGCACCATGACCCGACAAAATCAAACAACACACGGCGAAAACATGTGTAAGATGAATGATTTAGTTCATAAAGAAGCAGTAATAATTTTTCAATCATCGAATAAACCCTTCACGGATCATGAAAGATGCAGAAGAAAATGAGTAACCAGTATCATTGTTTGCATATTCAAAGTAGAATGATGTTTGGTGTTACCTCAAGGCGTGCAAAGTTGCAGGAGCCGTGGAGAGTAGTCGTCATTCACTTCCATCACTGTGAGAACCTTCTAGAGAGCGAGCTCAGTAAAATGATGGAAAACAATGAAATAACCACAAAAAATACTAGTCATATGCTTAAATCGGACCCCAAATGAAGATTAATTGGGGTGTAATGTGTTTGGTGCTTGGTGCTAAAGTAAGGAGATTAATATGTAAGAGTGATTTTTAATGGGTGCAAGAATTATTTTTTAAGGTGCCAACGTGAATTAGACCCATTGACTTTTGAACGGATTTGAATGATATAATAGTTTTATTTAAATGTTAATAGTGACACATTTAGGTCTTTTTTAAAATTACTTTTGGTGGTTATAGCTGACGGGTAATGGGACGTTAGGTGGCGGCAAGTAGACGACACCTCTAAAAGGTGTTTTTTTGACTTCCGCACACATATCCAACACTTTCGCACTCTACCGAATTGCTCAAAAGCCAAAACCTTAGTTATAAGCTTTTAACTCGTGAGCGGAAAACTCGTGAGCGGAAAAAATCCAAAAAAGTAAAATTTGATTGGATTTATGGTTTGAATTTTATGGTTGCGCAAAGTTAACCCTGACGGATACTAGGTCTTCTCCCCTAATAGAACTTCAAAGAATAATAAATATTGATATGAAATTAAAATCAAAATCCTCAACAAATCTTATTGACTTTATTCATTTTTTCATATTGATATTACATTTTCATGATGATCTATAAGAATATGAACCTATTTTTAATATATATTATGATTTGATATTTCAATATATAATATACAATTATATATTGAAATATCAAATCATAATATATATTAAAAATAGAAAATACAATAACCATATAAAAAATAATAGAAAAGAGAACAGCACCAATTTTCTTTCACTACAGTCCTAATTATAAACAGAAGAAAACGAAATCCAGAAACAATATGCTAATAGAACTTCAAAGAACGACAAATATTGATATGAAATTAAAATTAAAATCCTCAACAAATCCCATGGACCTTAATTTTATTATACCTCATAATGTTTAAAACAAACTTGGAGATCAAACACAGACGAGCAACAACTATAGAAGACAATATATTAGTAATGGTAGGAGAACGCACTGTGACAATACAAAGTACAAAAACAGAACAATTGTGCTTCAGAGTTCCGATGAAATGAGATACTACTGCGACAATGCATAAGTTCAAATAGGGCCATTGTAGACATGGAATCAACATGTTTCTGCCGTCCCTTCGCTCCCTGCCAAAGTCCCCATATTGTAAATACCAGCTTGCCCATAGGAGATCTATGCTGTATGGTCTGAGTACTTTTTGCTTCAGTAAATCTTATCAATACTAGGGAGGCATCGGTATGGCTCTAGGCATTACCAACGCCTGCAGCTTATCATTTCATTCTCCTTCCCTAGTAGATCTTCATGTACTGTTTTCCACAAAACAACACTCAAATGGGTATTGCCCATTCAGGACATCCATTGTGAACAGAAATACTTTTGCCAATTCTTCTGTTGCTTCTTCTACAACCCTGCGAATGGGTGAGGGAGGTTTTAATGTTCATTTTGGTATAAATCACATGCAGAGAAAGAATGAAAATGAGTGGTGGAAAGATCAATGGGCGGAACAACTTCAAGATCTGAGGACAATGGTGCTCAGAAATGCATTTGCCAATTCTTCTGTAGTTTCTTCTACAACCCTGCGAATGGGTGAGGGAGGTTTTAATGTTCATTTTGATATAAATCACATGCAGAGGAAGAATGAAAATGAGTGGTGGGAAGATCAATGGGCGGAACAACTTCAAGATCTGGGGATGATGGCGTTGAGCGATAGGGACACTTGGGGTGGCAAGATGCGTTGTTTGGAGAAAAAGTAGGTTTCGAGGAGAAAGGATTCAGTAGTTCAGCATGTTTCAATAGTTGTTATAGTATTTGTTGATTTAATGTCCAATATTTTTAACAATATTGAACCAATAGTTGTGATTTTAAAGTTGTTAGTGTTAATGATAACTACCAATAGTTGAATAATATGTATTTCTTATATCTAAAAAGCAACAAATCATGTGATGCTACATCAGTGCACCAATAAAATATGATTTAGTGCACAAGTATCGGTCTCACTTTTTTTTGGACCTTTTTGGACACCTCGACAAAAAGCATGCTGATGCGGCATCATATTTGATGATGTGACCCTTGAACCTTAGTTATAAGCAAGGGAATTGTCAAGCAAGCTGCTGTAAAAAAATGGATTTTTTTTAAAATTTACACGTAGGATTTTGAGAAGCACAAAGTTAGGGTGCTCAACTACTGGATCCTCTCCCCTATGCCCTTTGAATTTCATATAACTACTTCATCCAACTACTTGGATTGCAATAAACTTCACCTTTGTCAACTGGATATACAATTTTTGAATTAAGACTAATAATATCTTAAAAGGTGAAGCTTTTTTTGTATATGATACTTCAACTTAAAAGATATGAGATTTTCACAATTCATATCAATGAAAACTTATTTTTTCCTAGACTAATCTCCTTTCCTATAGTTCTTTTTTATCTTGATGATGGATCATGGAGTGTGATCTGAAATGTTGATGCAAATAAGTTACATGTAGTTTAATCTACAAAAAGTGAATTTTCATACTTAAACTTGTTTATTTGATTGGGATCTAATTTCAAGAAGGGTTTTTGCCTAAATGATTTTTTATTTGTTGTAAGTGTGACATCAACCATGTGTAGGTTGAAACAAATACATCATGACTATTAGAACCAAAGGATATGTGAGTAATTATCATTCAATTATTATGAGAATATTAAGAATTTTTATATTAGCATTAGCAATTGAGTTTATACTATTCACATGCTTTACACTATGATTGACTTAAATTTATAACACCTAACATTATTAATAGTAGTATTTTGGATTAAATTAAAGTTCACTTTTGGGAAAGGGTTGCCAATGCCTTTAATCTTTGTTATAGCAAGTCATAATTGTTGCCTATTGAAACTTTGATTGAAACATCCAAATAATAGGTTTTTTATTTCTTTAATCAATAAAAATAGAATTCATATTTTATTAATTTGTAAAATTATTTATATTTTATTAAAAAGGTAGGTGGAATAGCATCACATTATAGATTTATTCTATAATCTCACTTAAGTCAAATATGCTTAAGAATAAACAAAAATATTAATCAATAAGTTCAGTAGATATAACTACACTAAGATCAAATAACTAAGTAGTTGAAGTGATAATACTAGTAGTAGGGGGATCTTGATTATGAATTTTAGAACAATAATGGTCCTTTAAATTTCATGGCTATTTGGAATTGGTTTACAATAATTAATAGCATTTTCTTCAATGGGCTACTAATGTTTCAATTTTTCAGCATCTTTAATCTCATTACAAGGAAAAAAATAGCTCACATATGACAAGGAAATTTCTCAACTTTCCCTTGATTAGGCCATCACCTAAATCACTATGAAGATGGAGAGGAAGGGAACCCTTCTTTTAAGGGAAAAAACTAACCAATGTGTCCATTGGAATTCTATTGTAAGTTGTTACTATGACTCATTCTTAGTCCCCTTGGCAAAGAATTCACATGAGCACTAGGAGACCAACTAAGGACTTCCACTCAAAATCAATATGAAATTTCAAAGAAAATTCTATAGAATCTAGGTCAAGCTCCTAGTCAATGTGCCATGAACAAAGGTATGAAAAAATATAGTTTGAATAAATCATCAAGCCAAGTTTGCATGTGCATTAAGCTCTTGGAGAAAAAAGAAGAAGTGTTGAATGGTTTGATTTTAAACCCCTAGATTGATCAAATGAGTTCCTAAAAACAAGTCATGCTAGAGGATACACAAGGCAAAATAAGAAATCACTATTTCCAAAATTTCTATATTGACCAAATAAGTTCCTAACAACAAGTCATACTAAACGACACATAAGGAAAAATAAGAAATCATTGGCTCCAAAATTTATTTTTATATAGTTCAATAGCTATGACTCTAGGTTGATAGCATCAACTCATGAGACCATCTCTTATTCAATTTCTACATCATAATTAAACCTAGATATATCCAAGCATATCCTTTTTTAGGAGTCTAACTATGAAAGGAAGTAGTTCAATGTCACTTACAATCCTTCTAGCCTTCTTATATGGATTAAATACAAATTTTGTGTTATATGTGAGGAAGAACTAAAGAATATTTAGAAATCAAACATCACAGAAATTGATGACTATGGATCACTATAGAGAATTTTTATTCATATAATTTCCATCTCTAAAACCAATTCATTTAACCAAATCAAAGGTTTGATAGAATATCACAATTCTAAATATGTTTGTAATAAGAATCCCTTCAATATTAAAAAATAAGCTTTGTTATCATGATTGAGAAAACACCTAAGTTTTTTTATCATGATTGAGAAAACACCTAAGTTTTGTTATCATGATTGAGAAAACACCTATACCTTTCTAAGACTTGTAACTAGGAAGAAGGATGGAATAATTGATAATCCTTAGAAAAAATTTCAAGTCTCATCACCTTTTAGAGCCCTAATACTTCATATGGTATAAGGAATCTAGTTCTTCAATTTTTTGAGACATAAAGATGACCAATTGCACAAGAATCCCTAGAAAAGTATTAGAATTACCAAAAAGCGTATTGAATATTTTTGTTTCCTCAAGTTATCTGAATGAAAGTATCTATGAAAATTTTATATTTTCTATAACAGTGATGCATGAGCATCTCAAGGGTTATGCAATCTTGAATGATGTAGGGATATTTTTTGGTACACAATTTTTTTTTTTTTGTGCGTTCTTTTGATTTTACTATCCAATTTCTATTTATGTGATGCATGAAGGTTGTTTTTCCCTTTTCCATGAATTTTGTTTTACAAAAGCTATATAGATGCTTACTTCTCTCACATATTAAATTTGGTATCATTTGCATAATTTATCTCATGTAGGTGCTTTCTAACCCACATACATACTCCTTTGAGGGAATAGTTTGATCTAAGTACTATGCATAAATTTTGGATTCAACATATACATACCTAACTAGTTCAAATTCATAGTGAGGTACTAACCAAGAAAATTATTCCAAGATGTTGATAGTTACTCCCTGTAGACACTTTAAAATGTCATGAATGATACTACACACTTTAATATGATATACTAACATCATTTTGTCATGAAATACATCTTTTTTTTGACTGCTTGATTAAATAAGCCTAGTTATTTAATTAAATGCATCATTTTCATCTATTAATCTAACTGATATAATTAGGTTAGTTCACCCCCTCCCACACTAAGATTCCACCCTATTTAATTGAATAAATCAAATTATTTAATTTAAAACTTAAGTCCTCTCATTTTATTAAATAATCCTAAATTATTTAATTCAATGTCGTTTTCGCCCCTTTTTCATTAAATAAGTTAATTGTTTAATGGATGTCATATTATTCCTCATCTTGCACAATTGAAATTTAGTTTTAAAAAGCTCTCTTTTATACAAGCTTGGTTTACAACTTATCACTTTACATCTTTCTCAGTTCTCTATCCTGATGATGGATCACTGAGTGTGATCTAAAATGTTGATGAAAAACTGGCACACAATCAAATCAAAAAACAATTAGACTGAAATTTAGTTTTAATTAATAAACTGCTAATTTCCTCTCTCATCCACTTGCATGGAGAATATTCCAAAGGAATATTCTCCTATTTTGCTCCAAAAGGGGAATTATTTCTTTCAAACAAACTTTTTAGTGAACTTTCAAAATTGTTACAAAGTGTGTTTGTTTGAATCATTCTAGTCCCTTGATCTTTCCTTGATCCATGTGATCTTTAATTCTTATCCATTGATGAGAATCCTTGATCCATGTTTCCCCCTTCATTCAATATTGACCATTGATAGATCAAATCGATCTAAGCCCTTGATTTTTCATTTTTTTTCCTATATATATGTAATGCCCTGCCAAGTAACCTTAAAAAAAGTTGCAATTAACATCATAAGCGAACTAATTTTTATTTTATAAAGTGCATTTAACATACACATTCACTTACTAATTAACAAAAACCTCTAAGGCTACAAGGTTAGGATTACTTAAACCCAAACATACATATTACATATAACCATAGCCTTATGAACTTTATGAAATAACCATCATACATCATAAGAATATCACATAACATAATAAGATAATCAACCAAGATACAATCTCATAATCATTATCTTATTCCAATAGTTACATCACTCATTCCCAGAATGAGGCAATAGTACAAAAGTATTACAATTACATAACTCCACCTCTTACAAAAGAGGGATAAAGTATCATATACAAACTAAAATATTACAATGCAAGGAATTACAACAAGAACCGTGAGCTGTCCATCTGGATGTCTCGCCACCAAGTACTGAAGATCGATGGGGACCCAACGGTTTTGGTGCATGTTCCACCCAACCAATGTGGTACCCAAAGGCCCACCCCCCATGCTAGGAGATAGTAACAAAGTAACATGGACAAATATTTTACTACCTCTAACCAAAGGTAGACTCATACTGATATAACCAAACAAATGAACTAAAAAGTTCAACTCAATCACCAAACAAGTACGAATCAAGTACAACTCAAGTACAAATCAAGTACAATACAAGTACAACTCCAACATCACTGACATAGGTCACATTGCTTCCATACATAAAGTAGATCAAGTATGTTCAAATAACCATACACAAAATAATTAACAACAGTTGTCCTAGATAGAGTGTCATCGCAAGGTTTGTCATGAAATCTCCTCTGGGCATTCTTCATAGACCCCAGCACAAGTAATCCTAGTGGCCTCAACCGAATCCCGACACTCATACTCACTCATGCGGAATCAACTATCTCTCGCAAGGACAAGATAGTTGATCTTGGCATTCCAGGACTTCTCACTCATCCCAAGTCTAAACGAGCCCTTGTGTCTATAAGTGAGGATTAAATTATCTTGATTAATGTGAGAAGTTAGTCCTAATCTTCTAAGTACATTATTTTAATTATCACTTGTTTAAATCACTCCTGAAGGTTATCCAGTTTACTTTTTGGGCTTTGACGCCTAACAGAAGTCACTCTTCTATTCGACAACACACACCCAAACAATCCACCAAGGGAACCACAAGTGCATACCAACTAGGCATCATAATCCACTCTAACACAAGGAGGATACAAATAATAGAAACTCACTCCAAACATCTTGGAGGCAAACACATAGTCCACTCCTTTCACAGGAGGCAACAAGATGAAACCACATCACAAGGTCACTCCATACAAGGAGACATGGATCCCATAATCCGCTCCTAAACCAAGGAGGTGCAAACAGCCCCGTTCGTAAAAAATCGGGTAAAACTGAAAAGACGCCATGCACTACCCAAGGGAAAACAATTGGATGGCATAAAGATTCAACAACCCTTATCCTCTAAGTTCTTCTGGAAGACTTATAATTTAGGACTAACACTAAATCCCAAAACCAATAATGCAACTTGACGACATAGCAACAAAAGCATTCAAGTCATTAATCAAACCTAATATTTGGATTTCCTAAATCCATACTCATTCAATAGGTAGTGTTGATAAAGTCAAAGAGATGATAACTAGATTATCTAAAATAATCATAACCCCTATTTCCCTTTTCATTATTGAAAATCTAAAATAATTAAACTTACTTCCCTTTACTGAATACAGAGAATTAAATCCTTTAAGATAATCATGAGGAAGATACTACTTTTGGATATACTAAATCCATATCTCTTTCATAATCCAATCACAATGATTCAATTAATCTAAATAGAAATTAATTAAATAACATAATTGATTGCCTCATCAATAAAACAACTTCTTAATTTACTTTTAAATCGACACAAATCCATGCAAGTAAACTCTTTCCATTTCCTAACCAAATCTTACATCTCATTCACTTTTCTATTTAAAACATTCAATCACTTTAATATAATAACATATTGTTTCTCTATCCATTTAAAAACATGCAATTTCATCAATGTATAAAAAAATATCTTTTGATTTATCTATTTGACCATGCATTCATATTGTTTCTAATTAAATCTCATTAATTAAAACAAACATTTAAATATAAATATTTCTATAATTCTTAAATATATTTAAATATCTTTTTCCTTATCAATTTTAACCATACATTCAAAACTTATCATTTAAATCCTTCATGCAAAGCTAAATTACACGCACTTAAATAAAACAAGGTAATACTGATTGAAAATACTCATGGATATATATATACATTTCAATATATTTTCTTCAATCATATTAAAAAAATAAATATTTCCTTTTAAATCAAGTAATTACTTCTATTAAAAAATATATCTTTCTCTATACATTTTCTATACATACTAATCATTTCTTTTAGAATGCTAATAATACCCAATTTACAAACAACAGAATAAAATAATATAAAATATTATCTATTCTTTCAAATGGATATATACCTTCAATATATATATACTAAATATAAATTAATATATTTAAATATGTTTAATCATTAACATATCTTCTATTCTTTACAAAATATCAAATTGTTTAATTCAAAATAAAATATCCCTTATCATCAATTTTCCAAAATATATATATATTTTTCCAATTAAATCAAATTAATAATTGGACCTTTTACACATGAATTTAAATTTCACAATTAAATTTTAAATTATGCATTATCTAAATCAAATATTTAACTCCTTCAATTAAACTTTAGCATGCCATTTTAAAATAAACAATAATTTTCCCATATGTTTATAATTTTAATTCCACTAATCTAATATACAAATTTTATTTAAAATAATATAAATAAATATAACACTTTAATATTATATATTATAACATAAAATATTATTAAATAATATTTTAATATTATAATAACAATACATAAAATATTAATATTTATAAATATCAATTTATTATAATTTTATTTTCAGAGCAGCCATGGAAAAATAACTTAACAGTAGTCTCATATTTCAAGCATAACTCAAAAACTACGATCTAGGTATTTATGATTTTTTCACAAGAATAAGAAAATTTTAAAATTCAAAAACCCTTTAAATTTCCTAACAACCCAGTTTGTCAAAGTGAAGTTATAGGCGACGCAACCAGACCATTTTACCATGAAAATATAACTATACTGTAGATTTTAAAATCCGTTTTTTAATAATAAACATAAGGTTTCATTTTCTAAAAACATTCTAAATGCATTGTTCAATCTCTATGTTTGATTTTCAATAACAACAAAATCAATTTTCCCAAATAATTTAAATTCAACTAAAGTTTTCACAATTTTCACTCAAGAATTTTCACAAGCAAAGGCTGTAAATTTGTTTAATTCTTTTCTTCTAATATCAAATTTATTTTCTAAAACAGATTTAACAAACAAATCTTTAATCATTACTATTTTAAAGAAAAACAATCAAGAACAATAAAACACAAAGAGGAAAACCTGGTACAAGAAGCTACAGGAAGAGATGAATTTCTGATGCAAGCCTCCTCCAAAGATTTCCTGAATTTTCTTCAATTCTCCAATGAATCCAATCCAAAACCAAACAAATGCAAACAATCTTTCCTTCAATCAATTCTACAATCAAAACTTTCTTCAAACCCTTGTGCAAATTTTCCAAAATTTCTTCCTTGCTGTAAAAATGTATTTTTTTCTAAAAGATTTTTCTGCCCTAAAATTAAAACATGTATTCTTTATAAATCAAAAATACCTAATTCAACCCTAATTCACATTACATGCAAATTAGATATTTCAATTTCAATTTCAATTTCACTTTTGGAAAACCCACTTTCAATTTAAAATGCAATTTCAAATAATAAATTAATTTCCAAAGTTGCAACCAATTTCCCAAATAAACATTTAATTACAATTTCTAATTTAATTCTCACACGTTGGAATTAAATTCCAAAATTAATTATAATTCTTTTATTTCCTTTCATTCTCTTGCATCACGTTTAATTAATTAATTTAATTATTTAATAACTAAATTCAACCCCCTTGGATTAAATTTAATTAAATATAAAATAATTTAAATATAAACTTTTATCCACATTGCATTATTTAAATTAAATAACCATCAACATGATTTAAATGCAATTATTCTAAATATCTATTTCCAAATCAAGAATGCTTCAGAATTAAATAACATCAAAGCAAGACAGACAATGACTCGACACACACAACTGACGACACACTAAGGCTAGGGCGTAGACTTGACACATGTTACCTAGCTACTATCTTGATGCAGGAGCATCCAGTGGTGTAAGGGCAATCCTACATCACCCAAAAATATATTTACTTTCATTTAGATTTTTTTGTAGATGTTTTTGCATTTCTGGATACCCTTTTCGTCGAAGAAGAATTCCCAACTTTCAGAACTGCTTTTCTGCTTTTTCTGCTCAACTGCTATTTTTAGCAGGTATGAATTTGAAGGCGTGAGGAGACAAAAATTTAAGGGAAGCTTCAGGACATAATAATAAACACTTTGGTGAAAGAATCAGATCAAGAGCATTTCCGGTTCAAAAGTTATTCATGTTTCAATTTCTGCTTTTTGCCTTATGAAATCTTCGGAGCTAATTTTGAGGTACTTAGAGGCTCCGGATGGGCCTGAAAATTTGGCGGAATACGAAAGTGGTTAGCCTTTAGGCCCCACTTTCCGGCAAGAGATCTTCGCGAGAGCTTTCCGAAAAGGTATTATCATTGAAGATCTGACGGTTAGATCTTGAGTTAGGGCTTCCGAAAGTTGGTGCATAATTTGAATCCCGTTTTTGGCTCCAAACAAAGAAACGGGCTATTTATGGGCGAGTTACTGTTTCTTTTAGGTAGTTTTTTTTTTGGGGAAAGAAGATCGCATGCTACGAATAGGGGAATTTCTGTAGTTTTTTTCTGTAATTTGTATGTATTGCAAAACTCGAGGATTTGAGATCCTCTGCATGTAGGAATTTCATACTTTGAAAATAATAAGATTTGTTAGTTTTTCTGTGTGATTTTCTGTGTCTCGGGTTGCACCCTCATCAAGTGGTATCAGAGCGGGTTTTCTTGAGCGTGTGGACAGATCGCCGATCGTGAGGCAGTTCGCACCAGGACTGTGGTTGTGGGTTCAAGATATTCAAGATGCCTCCAAGAGTGGCGCGTGGTAGGCGAGGTGGTGCCAGAAATGCTGGTGGAAGAGATCCATTAGCGGCTGAGGGTTTCAGAGCCCTCCAGAGACAAATAAATGCATTACAAAGAGAGTTAAGAAGAGGGGTAAACCCGAGAAGGGGAGAAGAAAGTGAGGATGAAGAAGAGGTGGAAGATTCAGATGTAGAAGAGGAAGAAGAAGCTATTGATCAAGATCAAATGCGGCTGATAAGGGCCATTTCGAAGATCGGAAAAAGACCTAGAGTAGAAGTTCCCAGTTTTTCCGGAAGTCTAGACCCAGAAGAGTTGATTGATTGGATCAATGAGTTGGAAGAGTATTTCGAGTATGAAGAAGTAGAGGACCCAGATCGGGTTAAGTTTGCAAAAACAAAGCTAAAGGGCCATGCCAGTATCTGGTGGAAAGAGGTCCAACTAGAAAGAAATAAGAGAGAAAAGGGAAAGATCACCAGATGGGATCGCATGGTGGAGAAACTGAAGAAGCAGCTCATGCCAATGGACTATGAGTTAGATCTATTGAAGAAATTGCAAGGGTTGAAGCAAGGAAGTAGATCTGTGAAAGAATACATAGAAGATTTTCACAAGATGATCATCAGAACGGGACATGCAGAGGCCAACAAGGAGAAGGTAGCCCGTTATCTTAATGGGTTACGACCGAGCATTCAAGAGGAGTTAAGCCTGGTCAGAATGGCCACCATTGAGGATGCTTACCAATTTTCGCTGAGAGTTGAAGAGAAGCTGAACAAGAGATTTGACAGCAAGCAAAAAGGACGAGGAGGTCAAAGCGGAAGGGGTAGCGGAAGATCTTTTGGAAGCCGAAATGAGGATGAGAAGAAAAATGAAGATGTGGGTACCAGTCGAAGCCAGAGGAATGATAACTTCTACCGCCCACGTGATCAGAATGGTGGTGATCAAAGAGGTAGAGGACGAGGAAGATTTGGGCAAGGACCTGGAAGAGGTGGTTTCAGAGGAACTTGTTTCCGCTGTGGTGAAGAAGGGCATCGAGCCTATGAATGTCCACAATACCAAGGAAGGACAGACAAAAGGCCAGAAGGTCGTGCAAGAGTTGTGCATGTAGATGAGGAGGCTCAATCTGAGCATTCAGATGATGCTGAAAGGGGAGAAGCCCTAGTGGTTAGAAGAGCCTTGGTGACTGAAGAGAAGGAGCCAGAACAGAGGAAGAATTTGTTTCGCACAAGGTGCAAGTGTGAAGACAAATGTTGTGATGTCATTATTGATGGTGGGAGCACTGATAATCTAGTGTCAGAAGAAATGGTTACAAAGTTGAAGCTGAAGAGGGAAAGGCATCCACATCCATATCGGATTGCCTGGTTGCAGAAAGACCACAAAGTTCTAGTCAATGAGCAGTGCCTGGTGAAGTTCAAGATTGGAAGCTATCGTGATGAGGTACTCTGTGATATCATCCCCATGGATACATGTCACATGTTGTTGGGAAGGCCGTGGCAGTTTGACAGGAGAGCTGTACATGATGGCCATGCAAACACTTATTCCTTGATGAAGGGTGGAGTCCGCCACAAGTTGAAACCCCTGAAGAAGGCCGAAGAAAAGGTATGCAGTAGTGCTAGAATTTGTTATGTCGATGGAAGGAAATTTTTAGAAGGCATAAAACATGAGCGTGTGTGTTATGCATTGATTCCTAAAATGGATAAGGAGGGTAGTGAGAAGGTTCCAGTAGAAGTTTCTAGGTTATTGAATGAGTTTCAGGATATTGTTTCTGATAATGTACCTGAGGGTTTACCACCAATGAGGAAGATCAGTCATCAGATTGACTTGATCCCAGGAGCCAGTTTGCCGAATAAGGCAGCTCATAGAATGACTCCTGCAGAAAATGAGGAGTTAAACAGACAAGTTGAGGAGTTGTTGAGAAAGGGTTTGATTCGAGAGAGTTTGAGTCCATGTGCAGTACCTGCAGTACTAGCACCAAAGAAGGATGGGGAGTGGAGGATGTGTACAGACTCTCGGGCCATAAACAAGATAACAATCAAGTATAGATTTCCCCTGCCAAGGATGGATGACCTGATGGACTGTTTGAGTGGAGCTCAGTACTTCACAAAGATTGATCTGAAGAGTGGATATCACCAGATTCGGATTCGAGAGGGAGATGAATGGAAGACCGCCTTCAAGACCAAAGAGGGCCTGTACGAGTGGTTAGTCATGCCTTTTGGGCTAACCAATGCACCGAGCACATTCATGCGGCTCATGAGCGAGGTACTGAAAGAGTTCCTAGGAAGCTTTGTTATTGTGTATTTAGATGATATTTTGATATTCATAAGTCACTGGATGAGCATATAATGCATATTGGTAGAGTCTTTGAGAAGTTAAGAGAAGAGAAATTGTTGATTAATCTGAAGAAGTGTAGTTTTGTGAAGAAGGAGTTAGTGTACTTGGGGTTTGTTGTCTCGACGGAAGGTCTCAAGATGGACCCAGAGAAGGTGAAGGCTATTCTGGAATGGCCTACCCCAAGAACTACTACTGAGGTGAGGTCTTTCCATGGTTTGGCCAGTTTTTACAGAAAGTTTATTAGAAACTTCAGTAGTATTTGTGCACCCCTAACTAAAACAATGAGAGGGGATAGAAAAGAGTTCAAGTGGAGCACTGGAGCAGCAAGGAGTTTTGATCTATTGAAGCTGAAGGTGACAGAACAACCTGTTTTGGCTCTCCCGGATTTGAATAAGGTGTTTCAAGTGGATTGTGATGCCAGTGGTTGTGCCATTGGAGCAGTGTTAAGCCAGGAAGGTAAGCCCATTGCCTATTTCAGTGAAAAGTTAAATGATGCAAAGAGAAAGTACTCTATATATGACCAAGAATTTTATGCAATAGTTCAAGCATTAAAGAAATGGAGGCATTATTTGTTGCCGAAGGAATTTTTTATGTATACTGATCATCAAGCATTGCAGTACCTGAGTAGTCAGGGAAAATTAAATCAGAGGCATATGAAATGGGTAGAATTTTTGCAGAGTTATACATTTGTTTTAAAGCATAGGAGTGGGAAGTCAAATAGGGTTGCAGATGCCTTGAGTAGGAGGCATACATTGTTGATAGAAATGCAGATTGAGGTGGTTGGGTTCATTGAACTCAAGACATTGTACCCGAATGATCCTGATTTTGCAGAGGCTTGGAAAGCTTGCAAGGAACCTGTTACAGTTGACAGGACAAAGTGGTTGGATTTCCTAATTCAAGAAGGCATGTTGTTTAAGGGAAGTCAATTATGTATTCCAAGGAGTTCCATGAGGGAGAATCTGATAAAGGAGAAGCACAGTGGAGGAATGGCAGGACATTTTGGTCGGGATAAGACCATTTCCATTATCAGTGAGCATTATTATTGGCCTCAGTTATCACAAGATGTGAAGAAGTTTGTGCAGAGTTGTAGGGTATGTCAAATGGCTAAAGGAGTGAGTCAGAATACAGGGTTGTATCAGCCCTTACCTGTACCAGAGAGGTCGTGGGAGGATATAAGTATGGACTTTGTTCTTGGTTTGCCAAGGACACAGAGAGGGAATGATTCAGTATTTGTGGTGGTTGATAGGTTTTCGAAGATGGCACATTTCATCCCATGCCAGAAGACCCATGATGCAGTCCACATTGCTGACTTGTTCTTCAAAGAGGTGGTGAGGCTACATGGTTTGCCAAAGAGTATAGTCTCAGATCGTGACACAAAATTTGTTGGATACTTTTGGAGGACCTTGTGGAAGAAGTTGAAAACAGAGTTGAAGTTTAGTTCTGCACACCATCCCCAGACTGATGGGCAGACTGAAGTTGTGAATAGGAGTTTGGGTAACCTACTGAGATGCTTGGTAGGAGATAAACCAAAGGGATGGGATTTGATCTTACCCCAGGCAGAATTCGCTTACAACAATTCTGTCAATAGAAGCACTGGTAGATCACCGTTCCAGATTGTGTATGGAAGTAGTCCTAGGACTGCTCCAGAATTGAGGAAGATGGACCAAGAGAAGAAGACAAGTGCTGAAGCTGAAGACTTTGCAGAACACATCAAGAATATGCATGAGAAGGTAAAAGAACACATTAACAAGATGAATATGCAGTATAAGGCTAAGGCAGATCAAAAGAGGAGGTATAAGGAGTTTCAGATTGGTGATGAAGTGATGGTCCACTTGAGGAAAGAAAGGTTTCCAGTAGGAACCTATAACAAATTGAAGATGAAGAAGTTCGGTCCCTGTAAAATTTTGAAGAGGCATGATTCAGGGAACGCATATGAGGTAGAGTTGCCGGATGGATTCAACATTTCCCCTGTGTTCAACATTGCAGATTTGATAGAATATCATGAGGGTGGCGCAGAGGAAGTACCAGCAATGGAACAGTGCGGTATTCCAGCACCTACTTCAGAAAAGGAGGAGATTGAAGAAATCTTGGATAGCCGTGTAGGAAGGAGTACCAGAAATAGGCAATATGAAGAATATCTAGTGAAGTGGAAAGGAAGGCCTGTGGAAGATTCATCCTGGTTGTCCAAGGCAGAGGTTGACCGTTTGGGTTTTCCTCAACCATCTGAGAAGTGACGGAGTCACTTTTCAAATTACCCTGGGTGTCTGATGCAGGAGCATCCAGTGGTGTAAGGGCAATCCTACATCACCCAAAAATATATTTACTTTCATTTAGATTTTTTTGTAGATGTTTTTGCATTTCTGGATACCCTTTTCGTCGAAGAAGAATTCCCAACTTTCAGAACTGCTTTTCTGCTTTTTCTGCTCAACTGCTATTTTTAGCAGGTATGAATTTGAAGGCGTGAGGAGACAAAAATTTAAGGGAAGCTTCAGGACATAATAATAAACACTTTGGTGAAAGAATCAGATCAAGAGCATTTCCGGTTCAAAAGTTATTCAAGTTTCAATTTCTGCTTTTTGCCTTATGAAATCTTCGGAGCTAATTTTGAGGTACTTAGAGGCTCCGGATGGGCCTGAAAAATTGGCGGAATACGAAAGTGGTTAGCCTTTAGGCCCCACTTTCCGGCAAGAGATCTTCGCGAGAGCTTTCCGAAAAGGTATTATCATTGAAGATCTGACGGTTAGATCTTGAGTTAGGGCTTCCGAAAGTTGGTGCATAATTTGAATCCCGTTTTTGGCTCCAAACAAAGAAACGGGCTATTTATGGGCGAGTTACTGTTTCTTTTAGGCAGTTTTTGGGGAAAGAAGATCGCATGCTGCGAATAGGGGAATTTCTGTAGTTTCTTTCTGTAATTTGCATGTATTGCAAAACTGGAGGATTTGAGATCCTCTGCATGTAGGAATTTCATACTTTGAAAATAATAAGATTTGTTAGTTTTTCTGTGTGATTTTTTTTGTGTCTCGTGTTGCACCCTCATCAATGTTCAACTATGTTATATTCTTGTGAATTGGTTTGTCATAAAAAATAGGATTATTTTCAATAGAATAGATACTAACATGAAAATAATATGCATATACCACATGAATGGCAAGTGAGGAATCATCCAAATATAAATCATGAAAGGGTATCTCTAGATCCATACTATCCCTTTAGACAATAATTTAAAAAATAAGATACATAAATGTTTTTCAAGAACATAAATAAAAAGTAAATAAAAAATGATTAAAAAAATAAATCTAATTCTCTACCACTCAAATGAATTCTAAACTTACTAATCAATTAAATATAATCATATAGAAACTTATAACTAGCAAGCTCAAGAATTATTTAACATGTAAAAGAGGAATTTTAGTACCATCATAAACGCCATGTAATAACTCCACACTAAGAATCATGATTTCATCACATATAATGTATGATAAGGAAATGGAGTTTAATAGTATCTACATGAGGATCTACTCAACTAAAATCAATTTGTATGCTTTTTATTAGATAAGCAGGGAAAGGGCCCTGATCCCATGGTTACAACCAAAAGACATCAATTTGTATGTTATCATACAAATTTGTATGTTATGATCCCATGGAATTAGGGAAAGGGCTCTGATCCCATGATCAAATAAGCAAGGAAAGGGCCCTGCCATCAATTTTTATGTTATAATAATGTAAGGTATCATTATGCGGAAGCCTATCATACATATTGATAGAGCTAACATGAGATGTATAATACTTAATATAAATTTTATTCAATGAAAACATATGAGTTTATGGATACAAGGTTATCATGATATATAAGAAGAGTATCATAAAATGGTATAAGAATTTTTATCTTACAAATGTCCATCATATTGGAAATATGATGAGGGTGCAACCCGAGACACAGAAAATCACACAGAAAAACTAACGAATCTTATTATTTTCAAAGTATGAAATTCCTACATGCAGAGGATCTCAAATCCTCGAGTTTTGCAATACATGCAAATTACAGAAAGAAACTATAGAAATTCCCCTATTCGCAGCATGCGATCTTCTTTCCCCAAAAACTGCCTAAAAGAAACAGTAACTCGCCCATAAATAGCCCGTTTCTTTGTTTGGAGCCAAAAACGGGATTCAAATTATGCACCAACTTTCGGAAGCTCTAACTCAAGATCTAACCGTCAGATCTTCAATGATAATACCTTTTCGGAAAGCTCTCGCGAAGATCTCTTGCCGGAAAGTGGGGCCTAAAGGCTAACCACTTTCGTATTCCGCCAATTTTTCAGGCCCATCCGGAGCCTCTAAGTACCTCAAAATTAGCTCCGAAGATTTCATAAGGCAAAAAGCAGAAATTGAAACTTGAATAACTTTTGAACCGGAAATGCTCTTGATCTGATTCTTTCACCAAAGTGTTTATTATTATGTCCTGAAGCTTCCCTTAAATTTTTGTCTCCTCACGCCTTCAAATTCATACCTGCTAAAAATAGCAGTTGAGCAGAAAAAGCAGAAAAGCAGTTCTGAAAGTTGGGAATTCTTCTTCGACGAAAAGGGTATCCAGAAATGCAAAAACATCTACAAAAAAAATCTAAATGAAAGTAAATATATTTTTGGGTGATGTAGGATTGCCCTTACACCACTGGATGCTCCTGCATCAGACACCCAGGGTAATTTGAAAAGTGACTCCGTCACTTCTCAGATGGTTGAGGAAAACCCAAACGGTCAACCTCTGCCTTGGACAACCAGGATGAATCTTCCACAGGCCTTCCTTTCCACTTCACCAGATATTCTTCATATTGCCTATTTCTGGTACTCCTTCCTACACGGCTATCCAAGATTTCTTCAATCTCCTCCTTTTCTGAAGTAGGTGCTGGAATACCGCACTGTTCCATTGCTGGTACTTCCTCTGCGCCACCCTCATGATATTCTATCAAATCTGCAATGTTGAACATAGGGGAAATGTTGAATCCATCCGGCAACTCTACCTCATATGCGTTCCCTGAATCATGCCTCTTCAAAATTTTACAGGGACCGAACTTCTTCATCTTCAATTTGTTATAGGTTCCTACTGGAAACCTTTCTTTCCTCAAGTGGACCATCACTTCATCACCAATTTGAAACTCCTTATACCTCCTCTTTTGATCTGCCTTAGCCTTATACTGCATATTCATCTTGTTAATGTGTTCTTTTACCTTCTCATGCATATTCTTGATGTGTTCTGCAAAGTCTTCAGCTTCAGCACTTGTCTTCTTCTCTTGGTCCATCTTCCTCAATTCTGGAGCAGTCCTAGGACTACTTCCATACACAATCTGGAACGGTGATCTACCGGTGCTTCTATTGATAGAATTGTTGTAAGCGAATTCTGCCTAGGGTAAGATCAAATCCCATCCCTTTGGTTTATCTCCTACCAAGCATCTCAGTAGGTTACCCAAACTCCTGTTCACAACTTCAGTCTGCCCATCAGTCTGGGGATGGTGTGCAGAACTAAACTTCAACTCTGTTTTCAACTTCTTCCACAAGGTCCTCCAAAAGTATCCAACAAATTTTGTGTCACGATCTGAGACTATACTCTTTGGCAAACCATGTAGCCTCACCACCTCTTTGAAGAACAAGTCAGCAATGTGGACTGCATCATGGGTCTTCTGGCATGGGATGAAATGTGCCATCTTCGAAAACCTATCAACCACCACAAATACTGAATCATTCCCTCTCTGTGTCCTTGGCAAACCAAGAACAAAGTCCATACTTATATCCTCCCACGACCTCTCTGGTACAGGTAAGGGCTGATACAACCCTGTATTCTGACTCACTCCTTTAGCCATTTGACATACCCTACAACTCTGCACAAACTTCTTCACATCTTGTGATAACTGAGGCCAATAATAATGCTCACTGATAATGGAAATGGTCTTATCCCGACCAAAATGTCCTGCCATTCCTCCACTGTGCTTCTCCTTTATCAGATTCTCCCTCATGGAACTCCTCGGAATACATAATTGACTTCCCTTAAACAACATGCCTTCTTGAATTAGGAAATCCAACCACTTTGTCCTGTCAACTGTAACAGGTTCCTTGCAAGCTTTCCAAGCCTCTGCAAAATCAGGATCATTCGGGTACAATGTCTTGAGTTCACTGAACCCAACCACCTCAATCTGCATTTCTATCAACAATGTATGCCTCCTACTTAAGGCATCTGCAACCCTATTTGACTTCCCACTCCTATGCTTTAAAACAAATGTATAACTCTGCAAAAATTCTACCCATTTCATATGCCTCTGATTTAATTTTCCCTGACTACTCAGGTACTGCAATGCTTGATGATCAGTATACATAACAAATTCCTTCGGCAACAAATAATGCCTCCATTTCTTTAATGCTTGAACTATTGCATAAAATTCTTGGTCATATACAGAGTACTTTCTCTTTGCATCATTTAACTTTTCACTGAAATAGGCAATGGGCTTACCTTCCTGGCTTAACACTGCTCCAATGGCACAACCACTGGCATCACAATCCACTTGAAACACCTTATTGAAATCCGGGAGAGCCAAAACAGGTTGTTCTGTCACCTTCTGCTTCAATAGATCAAAACTCCTTGCTGCTCCAGTGCTCCACTTGAACTCTTTTCTATCCCCTCTCATTGTTTCAGTTAGGGGTGCACAAATACTACTGAAGTTTCTAATAAACTTTCTGTAAAAACTAGCCAAACCATGGAAAGACCTCACCTCAGTAGTAGTTCTTGGGGTAGGCCATTCCAGAATAGCCTTCACCTTCTCTGGGTCCATCTTGAGACCTTCTGTCGAGACAACAAACCCCAAGTACACTAACTCCTTCTTCACAAAACTACACTTCTTCAGATTAATTAGCAATTTCTCTTCTCTTAACTTCTCAAAGACTCTACCAATATGCATTATATGCTCATCCAGTGACTTACTGAATATCAAAATATCATCTAAATACACAATAACAAAGCTTCCTAGGAACTCTTTCAGTACCTCGTTCATGAGCCGCATGAATGTGCTCGGTGCATTGGTTAGCCCAAAAGGCATGACTAACCACTCGTACAGGCCCTCTTTGGTCTTGAAGGTGGTCTTCCATTCATCTCCCTCTCGAATCCGAATCTGGTGATATCCACTCTTCAGATCAATCTTTGTGAAGTACTGAGCTCCACTCAAACAGTCCATCAGGTCATCCATCCTTGGCAGGGGAAATCTATACTTGATTGTTATCTTGTTTATGGCCCGAGAGTCTGTACACATCCTCCACTCCCCATCCTTCTTTGGTGCTAGTACTGCAGGTACTGCACATGGACTCAAACTCTCTCGAATCAAACCCTTTCTCAACAACTCCTCAACTTGTCTGTTTAACTCCTCATTTTCTGCAGGAGTCATTCTATGAGCTGCCTTATTCGGCAAACTGGCTCCTGGGATCAAGTCAATCTGATGACTGATCTTCCTCATTGGTGGTAAACCCTCAGGTACATTATCAGAAACAATATCCTGAAACTCATTCAATAACCCAGAAACTTCTACTAGAACCTTCTCACTACCCTCCTTATCCATTTTAGGAATCAATGCATAACACACACACTCATGTTTCATGCCTTCTAAATATTTCCTTCCATCAACATAACAAATTCTAGCACTACTGCATACCTTTTCTTCGGCCTTCTTCAGGGGTTTCAACTTATGGCGGACTCCACCCTTCATCAGGGAATAAGTGTTTGCATGGCCATCATGTACAGCTCGCCTGTCAAACTGCCACGGCCTTCCCAACAACATGTGACATGCATCCATGGGGATGATATCACAGAGTACCTCATCACGATAGCTTCCGATCTTGAACTTCACCAGGCACTGCTCATTGACTAGAACTTTGTGGTCTTTCTGCAACCAGGCAATCCGATATGGATGTGGATGCCTTTCCCTCTTCAACTTCAACTTTGTAACCATTTCTTCCGACACTAGATTATCAGTGCTCCCACCATCAATAATGACATCACAACATTTGTCTTCACACTTGCACCTTGTGCGAAACAAATTCTTCCTCTGTTCTGGCTCCTTCTCTTCAGTCACCAAGGCTCTTCTAACCACTAGGGCTTCTCCCCTTTCAGCATCATCTGAATGCTCAGATTGAGCCTCCTCATCTACATGCGCAACTCTTGCACGACCTTCTGGCCTTTTGTCTATCCTTTCTTGGTATTGTGGACATTCATAGGCTCGATGCCCTTCTTCACCACATCGGAAACAAGTTCCTCTGAAACCACCTCTTCCAGGTCCTTGCCCAAATCTTCCTCGTCCTCTACCTCTTTGATCACCACCATTCTGATCACGTGGGCGGTAGAAGTTATCATTCCTCTGGCTTCGACTGGTACCCACATCTTCATTTTTCTTCTCATCCTCATTTCGGCTTCCAAAAGATCTTCCGCTACCCCTTCCGCTTTGACCTCCTCGTCCTTTTTGCTTGCTATCAAATCTCTTGTTCACTTCTCTTCAACTCTCAGCGAAAATTGGTAAGCATCCTCAATGGTGGCCATTCTGACCAGGCTTAACTCCTCTTGAATGCTCGGCCGTAACCCATTAAGATAACGGGCTACCTTCTCCTTGTTGGCCTCTGCATGTCCCGTTCTGATGATCATCTTGTGAAAATCTTCTGTGTATTCTTTCACAGATCTACTTCCTTGCTTCAACCCTTGGAATTTCTTCAATAGATCTAACTCATAGTCCATTGGCATGAACTGCTTCTTCAGTTTCTCCACCATGCGATCCCATCTGGTGATCTTTCCCTTTTCTCTCTTATTTCTTTCTAGTTGGACCTCTTTCCACCAGATACTGGCGTGGCCCTTTAGCTTCGTTTTTGCAAACTTAACCCGATCTGGGTCCTCTACTTCTTCATACTCGAAATACTCTTCCAACTCATTGATCCAATCAATCAACTCTTCCGGGTCTAGACTTCCGGAAAAACTGGGAACTTCTACTCTAGGTCTTTTTCCGATCTTCGAAATGGCCCTTATCAGCCGCATTTGATCTTGATCAATAGCTTCTTCTTCCTCTTCTACATCTGAATCTTCCACCTCTTCTTCATCCTCACTTTCTTCTCCCCTTCTCGGGTTTACCCCTCTTCTTAACTCTCTTTGTAATGCATTTATTTGTCTCTGGAGGGCTCTGAAACCCTCAGCCGCTAATGGATCTCTTCCACCAGCATTTCTGGCACCACCTCGCCTACCACGTGCCACTCTTGGAGGCATCTTGAATATCTTGAACCCACAACCACAGTCCTGGTGCGAACTGCCTCACGATCGGCGATCTGTCCACACGCTCAAGAAAACCCGCTCTGATACCACTTGATGAGGGTGCAACCCGAGACACAGAAAATCACACAGAAAAACTAACGAATCTTATTATTTTCAAAGTATGAAATTCCTACATGCAGAGGATCTCAAATCCTCGAGTTTTGCAATACATGCAAATTACAGAAAGAAACTATAGAAATTCCCCTATTCGCAGCATGCGATCTTCTTTCCCCAAAAACTGCCTAAAAGAAACAGTAACTCGCCCATAAATAGCCCGTTTCTTTGTTTGGAGCCAAAAACGGGATTCAAATTATGCACCAACTTTCGGAAGCCCTAACTCAAGATCTAACCGTCAGATCTTCAATGATAATACCTTTTCGGAAAGCTCTCGCGAAGATCTCTTGCCGGAAAGTGGGGCCTAAAGGCTAACCACTTTTGTATTCCGCCAATTTTTCAGGCCCATCCGGAGCCTCTAAGTACCTCAAAATTAGCTCCGAAGATTTCATAAGGCAAAAAGCAGAAATTGAAACTTGAATAACTTTTGAACCGGAAATGCTCTTGATCTGATTCTTTCACCAAAGTGTTTATTATTATGTCCTGAAGCTTCCCTTAAATTTTTGTCTCCTCACGCCTTCAAATTCATACCTGCTAAAAATAGCAGTTGAGCAGAAAAAGCAGAAAAGCAGTTCTGAAAGTTGGGAATTCTTCTTCGACGAAAAGGGTATCCAAAAATGCAAAAACATCTACAAAAAAATCTAAATGAAAGTAAATATATTTTTGGGTGATGTAGGATTGCCCTTACACCACTGGATGCTCCTGCATCAAAATATCACTTAGTAGGTTCATCACTAGAATATTCCATAGATGAAATAAGTTTTTGATATGAAACTCATGAATAAGTGAAATGAATATATCTAAAAGGAACTAATCAACTCAATGAAGGAGGAAAAATACACTACATGATAAAATAACACCAAGTCATAGAAATGCATCCTCATCCATAGAATACATGTCATGAGAGTATCAAGGATGGAAA
Organism: Sequoiadendron giganteum; assembly: GCA_007115665.2. Lineage (NCBI taxonomy): Eukaryota > Viridiplantae > Streptophyta > Pinopsida > Cupressales > Cupressaceae > Sequoiadendron > Sequoiadendron giganteum. Next base: position 584,665,789 of record CM021108.1, on the reverse strand, counting down.
GATCCCATGTGTCAAAAGATAAAAATATGTCAAAAAAATATGCATGTATATCAATTAAGGAAAATTACTAATGAAAATCCATGATGGATTATCCAAGGGTGGGTCTATGAGACAAAATGAGTATATTAATATTTATGCTCAAATCCTAACCAAAATATGATAATAATATGCAAAAAAATATGGATCCAAACCCTAGGTATATATAATAAAAGGATATAATTATAATAAAATAAAAATTTAAAACCCTAATGGGTAATAAGGTAAAACCTTATGGCAGAACTATAGAAGTGCAAAAATTTCATGTTCAGAAAAATGTAGGAGAATCAAATCCATTTACATAAGTTATCTAGGGTAAATAGATAAATATAATCAATTAAGAAAATTCATAATTACATGAAAATTAAATGTGATGGATATGGGTTCTTTTCTCTATAACTAATGATGGAAGAATGATGCTACATTTGTACAAGATTAGTTTAACATTTTATAAAAAATAATAATCTTGGTCTAATGACTCTATTAGAATCTACAATTTTTCAAAAATGTATATGATTCAATATTGATTGCTACAAAGTTATTTTTTCATGAGAATGATTTGACAAAATGTCTACTTGAAGATTCACTTGTCTTTGTCTTCTTTGGCATATAAAATTGTCAAGATGTCTAGGAGCACTATTGAGGTATTTTTAACTTTATGGGTGAATACATTCTCCTAGGTTAAGCTCTTTCGGTAGGCCAAGTTAACAGTCATGAGAAATATCAAAGATAAAATTTATTGACATGGAGATGGCCTATATGTAGTGATTATTTTTATTGTTTATAAATAGAAATTTTCTCTAATAATTTTCTCCTTGATGTACCCTATTAAATGAATTCCACATGGAATTCATTTATACACTAGAATAATATGCCACATAACAACACGTATTAGTTAGCTCATAAAAGCTAGAAGAAGGGGGCAACAGATTTTAAATTTGAATTCTAAAAATTTAAATTTTAGGTTTATTCTCATGTATCTTGAGATTGAAACATGTCAATATCAAGCCACAATGTCAAGTGAACCTTGGATAAAAAATGATAATTTATAGGAAGGGAGTAAATTTATGTAACTATGCATGAGGTTGAAATAATGACAAGAAAATGAATCGTATATGGAAATTCGTGTAAAAATGAGTTATATATATATAGGGATTGAACCATGAATTAACCCAAACACAAGTGTATGAAACTTTTTGATTAGTTATTGTATTAATACATTCCACTGAGGTGGGCACAAAACTAATGGAAAATGACATCTAGGTATGATAAGTTCACCATTATAGTAAGGTGTGGGATTGAAAAAATAGAACATGCACTCTTTCTTCTTACATTCCCTAGGGTAATAAGAGGATATTAATAATGAATACGTAAATTTTTACAATCATACTTAATTCATAAAATCTCAAATGATAATGCACAACTTGGGTATTTTATTAAATATAAAAGAACGCTAAATTAATTATCTAAATATGCTATATATAGTACATTTATCAACCAAGTTTAACTTATTAAGATGCTAAGAATCTCCTTTTTCTATACAATTTATCTTATTTAAAATTAATAAATATAATCATCTATTATTATGATGAGAAACATAACCTACAATGATAAGAAAGGAAGATGTAATGGTAATGGTATTGGTAGATAACATAAACCCACAATATATAATTGATATAAATATAAATATAAATATAAATATATATATATATATATATATATATATATATATATATATATATATATATATATATATATATATATATATATATATATATATATATATATTTATATATCAAAAAAATAAGGCTAACAATATTAATATCAAAATAATTAATGCTAATAATATTAGTAAAATATAAATGGATTAATGATAATCTTCAATATTAGTAACTTTTTTTTAGAGATTGCTATCTCATAAAATATATTTATAGAATTTTTTCTAATCTTTTTTCATAATATTTGTTCTCATTTTGCTACATGCTCTAAGATCAAATATATTTTATGAAAATTCAATTGATTACATTATCCATCAATCTCTATAAAATACTTTGATTTTTTCAACTTTAACAATCACCTTCCTAGTATAAACCTAAATATTAACTACAGAAGAAAACTTACTTTTAAATCATAACATTTAAAAACATCCTCTTTCACAAAAAAATTAAATAAATTATAAACAAGACTATTTACAAAATTATTCTAAGAATTATTTCTTTTAGAACATCCATTGAATGATAAGAAAGTAGATGCAAACAAAGGAATATAATATTGTAAAAATAAAAAGTAATTTGAATTGAGCTAAGAATTTGAAGGACAATACACTAGAGATGGGGTATTATATTCAATAATTGTCAAACAAACACTATGCAACATAACAACTATTGAATTATGTTGTTCGTGTTGATGAGATAAAATCATTTGACCACTCCCCTAACAAACCCTCCCTTTCTACCTCTATCATTCCCAAGAGGAAAATGCCTTGGTAAAAAATCAACCTAAAAATGCTCCTAGACCAAAACCCCTTGCAAAAAAGAAGAAAGGTGGAGTGGAAAGTGCCTAGTCTAAGGCGGTTGCCAAGCTATGTGATTTAAAAAATGCACCTACCAAGAAGGACACCAAATCATCGACAAAGACCAAAGGTAAGAAGGAGACTCTGTGCCAAGTTGAGATGTTGACTTTGGATAGTGAGGAAAAGAGCACTGAGGATCATGATTCTAAAGGGGATACCATTAGGGTGGCTAATATGGATGTGGGAATGGAGAAAACCAACATTAGGAGGTCCCATATGCTGGCTAAAAGAAATATGGAGGTATCGGTGGATGATATATCCAACAACTTGGAGGAGAATGGCAATAAAGAGGAACAGTCTAGCGGTAAAGAGGAGTACAATAAGGACACTGCCAAGGAAACAAAGGCTTTTGTTGAAGGAGCCACCCACTTCTTGGATATGAACAAAATGATCAATGTAAACTCCACCACCCATTCTTCAAACTCGATGGCTAGTGAGGAAGAGACTATTAAGAGTAAAAATGACATGAAAGAGGAATTCAAAAAGTTGCAAGCGCAAGTGAAAAAATTGGAACATAAGTTCACTTGGCTGACATGATTCACCATTAAGATCATTCACAGGTTTGCTACCACTCTCTCGAAGGTTCTCAAGGAAGATGTGGAGAAGGGAAAAGTGGGTGAGGGACCTAATTGGGTGGGTGAGGATGTGCTAAATCTTCTCTTTGAGAAGTGGATAGGAATACTATGTAATGTGTGGGTTTGTGTTTTTGGTTGTTGATTCCTTCTCTATTGTAGTTTGTTGTTCATGTTTCTTTTGTTTTATGTTGTTACTAATATTTTGATGTAATTTTGGATTTCATCTCTTTTTGGAGCCTTGGGATTGTTGTGTAAAGGGCACTGCACCCTTTAAATTCAAGGAGTATGAAGTTGTATCATAAGAGGAGTTGGTTAGCAAGAAATAAAAAAAGAGGAAAATTATCCTAGAGGAGGAGTTAGATACTAAGGAGGATGCAGATTATGTCATGGATTCTCAAGCCTCCATGGAGGTGGTCTCGCAACCCCCTAATGTGGGTATGTCTGGGAAAGGGGAGTCGGTTCATAATAAGAAGGGCTATGAGACCTGTAGTTAGGAAATAATTTCTGAAAAGCCGAGTAGAAGCCTGAAGGAAAATATTGAAATTGTTGGTGATGTTTCCTCATCATTTGAAGGTGGGTAGTAACAAGAAAATTTCTATTAGGTCTACTACCCAATTGTTAGAGATGCAAGTTGATTCTCCCCTGAAGGTGGATGGTGGGAAGGATTTTGTGGATTCCTCAGGTGTGGACTTTGAAATGCAGAAGAGAAGGAGGTTTGTTACTAAGGAAACTATTGACTCTATTCACAAAATCCAAATGCTGGTTGTTGGAGGTAAAGGTAAGGAGGTCTGTGTTAGCCAGGAAAAGGTAAGCTCCTCCCAGGAGGTTGATGTTGAGGGTAAGGGTGTTTTTAACTTTGATTGTGAGGATATTCCTGATGTCTTGGGGATGGCTAAGGAGGGCTCTGTTTCTTTGTTTAAATGGGTGTTTCATGAGCTTAACATGACTAATGTTAGAGTTCAGGGTGTGATATGTAAATTCGGTGAGTCTTTGGTTCAAAAGTAGATTGATGAACTATTTGAATCTTTGAAGATTGTTGTTGATGAAACGTTGAAGATGAAGTAGATGCTTGAGGAAATAATTCTCACCCTTGAGGACCAAATGGAGAAGATTTGTGCTAAATTGGAGAAGGGTGGGGAGGGGACTAAATCAACTATGAAGCTTGAGTCTATTGGCATTTCTGCTCCTTTTGAAATGGCCAAGAAATGAAAGGAGATTTCTCTTGGTGGGGAAACTGGTGCTGGTGGTAGGCTTATGGAGGAAGAGGTTTTTGTTGATAAGATTGGTGGGGTGCAAATTTTTTTTATTAGTGAGGTGAATGTGGGTGGGCCAGGTGCTAGAATGAGGAATAAGACCGAGGTGTTGGCTGGGGCTCCTACTAAAGATTCATCTGAATTCATGGATGATTGTTAAAAGGCCGTGGTGAGTGACATGGAGTTTGTTGATATCCTATAGAACATGTAGAGTTGTTGCTTTTGTCCTTCCTTTTTAGATGATGTCGCGTTGATGGTGTGCTATTTTTTGGCTAGTGTATGCTTTTTGTAGTTATCTTTTTCTTCATCTATTCTTTTTTGTAAAGGGTTTTGGGCCCCTTCAAAACCCGTTTTACCTTTAATAAAAAAAAATAGCAACTACTGAAGTCGAGAAAAACAAATTTAATTTAAATTTGAGAAAAAATTTAATGAATGACAAACTCTATGGAAGAGATGCATTCCTTCAACTTTATTTTATTGATTTGAAAACAACAAGTCTATACACATTTTTTAAAATGAAACTATTAAACTATTAAACTACTAAACCAAGGTTCTCATTAAAATTTGAAGAGTCACTACACCTATATCCTCCTTGGAAGTTGAGATGGATAACTAGAAAATGATATATTTTCTACAAAATAAAAATAAAAATATAAAATTATTTAAGTATCTACTTTGATGAACCTTAAAGATGCAAATATAGGGATGCAAAAATACTAAAGAATTATAATTTTTATATTTCATAGAATCATTCAAATACTCCTAGATTCTAGTTAAATTAAAAAAAATAAACAATACATATAATAAAATTCAATGAGTTCAAATTTAATTTTAAATATGAATGCATTTTTTATATTAATCAAAGTAAATCATCTTACTATAATCCACATTACCATAATTTACATCACAAAAATTAAATGTTGTGACATAACATTCATCATTATGATAGCTCATAGATTTTGAAGTTACTATAATTCAAATTCACATTATTCTTATTCATAAAGGTGATTTAATCTTTTTGAAATTCATCATTACTAATATTTATAAATTATGACAACACCACATCTCAAACTCCCATTAGCTTGATTTATAAATTTGACTTCACTTTTTAAATTTCAAATAAAAAATGTGAGATGACTTTAAACCTCATTATACTAATAGGCATTATTATAATGACAATAAAGAGGATTAAAATGGATTAAGTGGATAAAACAAACTCATTATCATATTTTTTTTGGTCTTTCACACATCAAGCATTCATTATGTTTAATTATATATTTATATAGAAATCTAATAAACTAGTATACATATCTTAAATACAATTAATCTCACACCTAATTCCTCTAATTGATATGGATTTACTCTTGCATGTTTCTCATAAATTATCTTGGCTCATCTTTGTCTTGCACTAAGTGGGAGAAAGGAGTTAGGTAGCCTTGTCCTTGTATGACACTTGTCATTGTCTCTTTTGGATAGTTGACCACCTTCAATGTATATATAAGAACAAGATTAGGATGTGGACGACATGCCTTAAGTTGACTTGTATGTGACATAGTTATTCATGATGTAGTTTCATTCGAGAAAATATGACTTGGCATAGGGCTTTCAGAATAACCTCTCATGTATTCTTCTACTTTAAATTAATTTCTCACAACAATGGTGCTAGAAACCACTTTAAAGTGGGGGTATACATCGAAACTCATGTTTCATTGTGCGATTTTTCTTTATTCTTGCAATGCATCCTTTTCTTGGTGGTGTCATTGGGTTTGATATCCTTTGAGGGTGTGATATTTCTTTGATTTGTCCTCTCTTGGAGATATTAGACACAATGTTCCATAAGAAGAGACCTTACATGACCTAAGAAAAATCCCTTTGAGTGTACCTTACACTACTTTTGCATTTACTATACCCATTATATGGGCTTCTTGCATAACACACTTTGCTTTCTTGTGGTGCCATCATGTTTATTCATGAGTGTCAAGTATACATAGTTTTTCTTGTCTTGCGAATCCTACTATTTATGTTGTGTGACATCTTATCAAAGTTATGATGAGGTATAGCTTTGGTATGGTTACTATATGGTAGCCAAACTTAGGCATGACTTTCCTATAACCGGTTTCTTGTGAGTGCATATCAAACACATGTGTATGGGTCTCACATATTTGGATACTCACCCAACAGACAACTTGAAGTTTTGTTGCCTCAAAGTGAGCATGAATTTTTGGAAAAAAATATTTAGATCTAATCATCGCATTGGAAAAATGGCCGAGGCTTGATCCACCTCTTTTTATTTTGGTTTTTGCTTGTTTTTATTTTTCTTTCTTCTTTATGTCTTTGAAATTGAATGTTTGTGTATCTTGATGTTGCATATCATACACCTTGTATGTGTCCCTTTGTGCTTATGTTGGTTTGACATAGGATATTAGATCTTGGGGGCTTGAGCACCCCCTCGATCTTTATAATTCTATACAATCCACATTGGTACACTTGGACCCCTCTTGAATGTCTACTTTAGTGTGAGTTTGAAGCAAGTTCCTCCTCTCACTAAAGTGAGGGCTAAATTTAGTGTAGGAAAAATTATCCCTTTCTCCCATTTAATTTGGGAATAATTTATATTAAATTGAGCCTAATGTTGCCTTGATTTGGTTTTGTAATGTGTTCTACACATTCAAATTAGGTTTAGGGTCCTTTTAAACTAAATGAACTTAATTATACCTTATTTAGGGTGTTGTAAAGTGTATCTTTACACTTTCACACTAATCTAGGGCTTTATTAATTAATTTAGCTTATTTATGCTTTAATTGACCCTATTTTGCATCCACAAGCCTCATTAAATGTATTTCCCAAAGGATAATCCTGACACTTATCTAATAACCAATCATAATTTAATTTTTCGGGTCATGTGTTCCAGATCTAGTGATTTAGGACTCATACATCACCTTGGGCATACGAGTCTCACCTAGGTCTTGGAACCCGATTTCAAATTGCACATTAAACAAGACACTCCTAGAAAGTTGTGTCCCAGGTTTTAGCTATCGAGACTCATATGCCACAACTGGTGTATGAGTCTTGCTTTAACAAGGACCTATTTTGAATCAAATTCTTCGCAAGATTTTATTTTCCTAGATCTGATGTTGGCTTGTAGTGTTGTAATTTTAAGAATTTTGGCACAAACAAGTATAAATACAAGGTTATTTCATATAATTTCTCCTAAAAAGACCTAGCAATCAAGATTCAAGCATCCTAAGATCTCACAAGAGTATTATAGAGTATTCAAGATCATTTATAAGGCATTCAAGGGCAAATTTCTTCATCATTTGTTGCATCAATCAAGATCCATTATCATGTCAAAGGCTTGATGCATCATGCATGTGGTTTTGAGCTAATGTTGTGATTTATTGTTCAAGATCAGTTCAAGTATTCAAAGGCATTATCCTTCATCAAGAATCATGATCAAGATCTACATCCATTGGGGCCACTTCACGCTTGTTTGCAGATCTACAAGGTTCTATTATTTCATCTTATGTTTCATGTTTCATTTCTCATCATGGTTTGATTACCAAAATGGGGTTTGACTAAGGAAAACCTCCATTCCATAACAAAACAACACTTTTTCTCTCTCTTTGTGTGATTTTAGGTTTATAGGTTGAAGAAAAAGTAGATTTGAAGCCTTCAAAAGTATCAAGATTGCAAAGTTGTAAAAGTTGAAAAAGTTGTCAAGGTTCACAAAAACTTAGATCTAGAACAAGATTTTTGACTTATTTGTATGAAATTAGTGGGAAAGTACTAATTTGATCCATCTTCAGAGGCTCACAAATTTTTTCTTCAGAATATTTCTCCTGGGACACTTCACAATAAAATGAGATAATTTGCAATAGTCTGGACATATGAGTCCTAGTACTACTTTTTTTACTAGTATTTGGCAGATCTAGAATAGTCATCAAGAGGTTATAGATCTTGCCTAGAAACCCTATACTAGGACTAAATTTTCCAATCTGGCATATGATTCACGGTTTTGGAGCTTGTTGTGATCACATCTTCTTTCTAGGTACCTTTCTGTTTCATCCTCTATCTTTCTGATTTCAGGTTCTTAATTTTCTAGGTTTCATAGCTAGATTGGCACATTGCTATCATTTCCTTCTTTCCAAGCCTTTTCTTGGTGGTGAGCCCCATTTTAATCTTTAATCACACCCTAGGACATGCTATTACAGATCTCTTTTCCTAATTCCATCCATAGATTGAGATATCTAGGGATTCCTTTAATGAAACTTGAAGGAAATTGGTGAAGGGACCCTAATCCCCCTTTCGTTCTATCTTCCAAAACATAGAATGATGGTTTTCAACATTTCATATATATGTGTGTGTTTATATATATATACAAGGATTGGACCAGGAGAAAACCCAAACACAAGAGTATAACACTTGTTTATTAGTTATTGCATTAATAAATTTCATAGAGGTGGACATAAAAATAATGGAGAATGACATTTGGGTATGGTAATTTCACCATTATATTAAGGTGTGAGATTGAAAAAAATAGAACATGCACTCATTCTTCTTACATTCCCCAAGGTAATAAGAGGATATTAGGAATGAATGCATAAGTTTTTACAATCATACCTAATTCATAATATCTCAAATGATAATGCACAACTTGGGTATCTTATTTAAGTATAAAAGAACACTAAACTAGCATACATATATTAAATACTAATATATATAAAATACACCAAGAGTTATTATTATCTAATTTTTTTTTGATTGATTTATCTTTGTGATCAAATATTTGATTTCTCTTTGGGATCAAAAATATTATTTATTTATTTATTTGTTCTTTTACTTTATGAAAATATTTGAATTATTTTTATTATTTATTTATTTTTTCTTTTAGTTTATGCAAATATTTTTATTATTTATTTAATTTTTATTTTTGTTTCATCAAATATATTATAGTTGCACATGAAACCAAATCTAAAACAAGGAAATTTCTGCATTATGTAAACTGCTTTAAAATCTAATTTAAAAGCATAAATCTATTGATAAATACTTTGCTTTGTGATGGGTTGGTAGACACCAATTTAAATGGGGAGAATAAAAATGTACACATACTCATTGATGCCATTGTAATACGCCTCTCGACGTAATTAATTATCTAAATATGCTATACACAGGACATTTATCAACCAAGTTTGAATATAATCATTTATTATTATGATGAGAAACATAACCTACAATGATAAGAAAGAAAGATACAATGTTAATGGTATTAGAAAACAACAAAAACCCAAAATATATAATTGACTTACAAAAAGTACATATCAAAAAAATAAGGCTAACAATCTTAATATGAAAACAAGTAATTCTAATAATATTATTAGATTTTTAGAAAATGGAGCGACCATGAGGTTTCTCAAAAATTCTACAGAGCGCTCATGCTGAGGAGACAAATCCCTTGGAGATCCTCATCCACCAGCCCACAATGTTGCTGCCTGACATGTTCCTTAATGGGTTTTCCATGGTGGGAAATGGGTGGACATGGCACCCACAGACCAGACTTCGGATGCAAAATTTTTCACCAAAAACAATAAAGATCAGATGGGAAACACACATCTTCATTTAGAGTATTTCAGGGATTTCAAAAACCCATGAAGGAATCCAACAAGATCTAAAGGTTGAACAAGAGGCAAAGGTCATGTCCCTCAATCTAGGGTTTTTCCTATAGAGAACCCCCTAAGAGGCAAAAGACAAGATTCACAAATTAGGGATTTTCTTGGTGAAAGTCTCATTATTCCTAAAGAACGAAAGCCAAAAAATGGGGCAATCAAGCGAAGGAAGCCGAAAAGAACTTCAGGTGTTCGAGATTCAGGTTTTTGGCATGAGGGTTTTTGTCAAGAAGAAGCAATTCAGAAAACCTCTCCAACCCGACATGAGGCAAACAAAAGAGAGTCGAAGCACCTCGAGGAAATGGCAGGAGTAGAGCCAAAGTCAAATAAGATGGATACATCCAATAAAAAGATGTGGGTTCCAATACCTTGCATTCATGCAGAAAACCAACCCTTTAATCAGAAAATGAAAGACCTTCATGGATTTGTCGTGTTCCTCCAGGTATGGGGTGAGGGTTTATCCCTCTCGAAGCTGCATAATTTCATTCATGCCCACTAGTATGGAACTCTTTATTTGTACATTTTTTTCTTTGAATAAATTTGTTTTGGTTTTGGATTTGTTGGATGAAAAAAATAAGGTGTTAGAGAGAAAAAATTTCTGGGTGGGAAAAAAATTAATCTTTATCTATCCCTGGTGCCCATTTTTTTAAACCTCCCAATCATTAAGTGGGGAAGTTCCAATTTGGTTTAATCTACCTCGTATTCCTCTTGAGTTTACTGATCCGAAGATCCTAGAAGCTATTGGGAATTCTTTTGGAAAATTATTTCTTTATGATACATCTATTGATGAGGGTTTGTTGAGTATCAAAATTTGCATCCTAATAAACCCTAAATCGATTTTTCCAAAAAATTATAATTTGAAGTCGTTGGACGGTATCTGGAGATAGGATATTGTGAGAGTGTAAGAAGGGTTTGATAAAGCCTGAGTAGTGACTAATCCCCCCCTCTTCAAGAAACTTAAGATTTCTCCTTTGAAGGATGGGGTTGGTATTGTGGATAAGGGAAAAATTGCTCAAAGGTCTATTGTGCCAACATCAATTTTGGATAATCCTCATAAAATAACTAGGGACATCAACCCTAAATCAAACTTGTCTCTCTTTTCCTCTCCTCAACATTTTTGAGCTAGATAGAAACCCTGTTGAACCTTCTAAACTTGTGGCTTTTCAAAACTCAGACTCCCCTTCTTTTGAATTTGCAATAGTTTCAGTGCCCTTGCTAAAAGATAAAAATGGCTCTTTTGATAAGGTATCTTTGCCTCCTCCAAAAATGGAGTCTTCTCTCAAAGTTATCTTTGTTACACTTGAGAATGTTATTTCAGCTAACCCTAATAAGGTTGTTGAGGAAAACAATCTACCAAAAAAGGAAAAGAAACATGCAAATCTCATCTCAATGGATCACTATCCAATAGAAAAAGTGTAGAAAATAATCAAATATACAAATGTAAATTTTACCAGTGAAACCCAAGATCGGGTTCTAACTATGATAGACGAAGATATACTTAAAATTGAGAAATGGATTGACATTCTCTCTCTCAAAACCCTTTTGATGCAATTTCTTCGGACAAGGAACTAGAATCAAATTTCTTGGAGGTTGAAGATAAAATCCCTCTATCTAAATAAAAACTCCCTATATCTCAATATCCTTTATCTCCAATCCCTCCTTCCTCCACTCCTAGGAAGAGAGGATGCAAAATGAAAGCTCTGAAAATTCAACAAGAGATTGATGCTGGTATTCAAGCTACTCATTTTTCCCCAGCTAAAAAGAAAAAAAAATTAGCCCTCCCTTGACACGATTAGGGGCCACAAAAAGAAAATTGTAGTTAGAGATTTATGCAAGGATTCCATCCCATCCAAAATCTCAAAGGAAGAGGGGAGAAGAGTCCTCCCCTCAAGGAAAATGAGGGTTTCTTTCATGGAATGTTATGAGCTTAAATGCCCCTAATAAGCAATGTGTAATCAAGCCTCAATTGGAAGTTGCAAAATTTGAGATAGTTATGTTGCAAAAAACAAAATTGAAGGTGAAGTCAGCAAAATCCATCTTCTCACAATGGTTTTATTGGAAATTTTATTGCCTCCCTTCTGTTGGGGCTTCTAGGGGTCTTTCTTTTCTTTGGAAGGAAAATTCAATTCAGTTAAAAGTGTTGGTCACCTCATCTCATTAGTCTCTATCTCTAGTGAAGAGTAATGCCTTAGAGGCTAAATTTTGGCTGGTTAACGTATATGGTCCAACTTATACTACTAAGAAGTAGAAAATTTGGGATCTCTTATCTTTGATTTCTCAATCAATAGGTGACTCATTGATATTATTTGGTGGATGTTTTAATGCAATCATGGAGGATTCTAAAAAATTGAGTGGTATTATTCCTAACAAAAGGGTAATTGAGGATTTTAAAGGATTTATTGAAGGAAATCATCTCATTGATAGCAAACCCCAAAATGGTTTATTCACTTGGTCCAACAAAAGGAAATATTTTTGCCAAATTGCTGAAAGGATTGATCGCTTCTTGCTATATTTAAACTAGCTTGACTCGGATTTAAATGTCTACTCTTCAATTTTAGGTTATCAAAGTTCTAATCATTTTCCAAATTTGCTAGTAATTCTAGAAGATAGAGCCCCCAACAAGATCCCTTTAAAATTTGAACCCATGTGGGTATGGGATTCAAGATTCATCCCCATGATCAAATTTTGGTGGGAGAACTCACTTTTCTTTGTTGGATCCCGTATGTTCCAATTGGTCAAGAAGTTAAATTTTCTAAAAAGAAAAATTAAAGATTGGAACACCTCTCATTTCAAGAATATCTTTAATGAAAAACCTAGTATTTAGTCAGTAATTGAAGCCCTCAATGAACATGTTCTTAATCATGGTATGAACTTAGATTATTTTGATCTGCAAAAATCCCTTATCTTTGAATTGGATGAGGTTCTTCTTCTTGAAGAATGCTATTGGAGGAAAAAATCTCGAGATACTTGGCTCTCAGAGGGAGATAGAAACACCAAATTCTTTCCTGCTTCAACAAAGACCAAGAGGCAAAGGAAAAAAATTTCCTCAATTAAAAATGAGGCAGGCATTCTGTTAGAAGAGGATAAAGATATTGCAAGGGAAGCCTCCTCTTTCTTTAAGAATATTCTTTCATAAGAACCTATTACCATGAGTAATTGTCTCTTGGAGTCCATTCTCACTCTTCTTTCTCAGGCGGATAATGATATGCTTATGGCTCCTTTCTCCCTGGAGGAATTAAAATATGCAATCTTTGAAATGCCTCCTGAAAAGGCTCCTAGGCTAGATGTTTTTACCGCGTTATTCTTCCAAAAATGTTGGGAGATAATTGGATAGGATTTCCTACGAGCCTTAGAAGAATCAAGAAGGAACGAGACTATCCCTAAAGAACTTAACACCACCTTTATTTATACCATTCCAAAGGTGGAATATCCATAAAATTTTGTAGACTTTAGACCTGTTTCTTTATGTAACACTCTTTACAAAATCTTCACAAAGGCAATTTTCTATTTTCCTTGCAAAAATTATTCCACGTATAATCTCAGAAGAGCAAGGGGGTTTTGTCCCTAACATGAAGACAGCTAATGGAGAAATTGTTGCTCATGAAATCTTGCATTCCATTTCATAATACAAGACTCCGACAATGATTTTAAAATTGGATATGATGAAAGCTTATGATAGGGTGAATTGGGACTTTCTTCTTGCAGTTCTTCATAAATTTGGATTTTCGAAAAAGTGGATAAAATGGATTTACTCTTGCATTTCAACAAAAATTTTTTTAGTATTGATTAAGGGCTCTCCATCTAGTTTCTTCTCCTCTTAGAGGGGAGTAAGGCAAGGGGACCTCCTTTCTCCATTTCTGTTCATTCTCATGGCAGAAGGGTTGAGTAGAGCAATTAACCTTGCTAGCCAGAAAAATCTCTGGAGAGGTATCCATTTACCCAATTTGAAGGATATACAAACTCATGGTATATTTGTAGATGACACTTTATTGTATGGTCATGCTTCAATCCCTGAAGCTAAAATTATCAAAAACATCATAATGGAATACTTTGTGGCTTCTGGGCAAAAGATCAATCCTACAAAATCCAAATTGTTTATGTTTAATGTGCCTAATTTCATTGAAGCCAAGTTAAAATTTTTTTGGGGATTTCTTGTTGGCACCCTTCCTTGCTTGTAACTTGACATTCCTTTATTTTCCAAGAAATACTTACCATCTTTCTAGGATGAACCAATCTCTTCAATTGCGGGAAGAATCCTTTCATGGAAACACAAGTGGCTCTGTTTTGCAGGAAAAATTTAGATGATCAAATATGTCCTTAATGCTATTCTAATTTATTTAATGTTAGTGCTAAAATCTCTTGTTTCCACATTAAAACATCTAAAATCAGTGTTACGTTATTTTCTGTGGAATGATAATTGTTGGGGAAAAGTAAGAATTCCCCTTATTGCTTGGGACAATGCTTGTCTTACTAAAGAGCTTGGTGGTGCTGGAATAAGAGATGTTAAACTTCAAAAAATTTCTCTAGGAGCCAAACTAACCTGGAGATTATATCAATCACCTAATTCCAGATGGGGAAAAATATTGTTCTACAAATATTTAAACTATCTCCCTAGGGAGTGCATAATTACTATGTCCTCTTTACCTAAGGGTTCTAATGTTTGGAATTACCTCTCCTCTTGTTGTAATGTTATCCTTCCTCAACTTTCTTGGTTGATCCAAAATGGTCAGAAAGCTAAGTTCTAGGAGGATGTTTGGAATGGTTACAATGCAATGTCTCAACTTAGAGATTGAGGTCCCTTGATTCCAATGCTTAAAAATCTTTGGGGCTCAAAAGTGGCAAAGTATTTCACTGTGAATCTCTCTAACTTAATCCCTAAAATTAAGTGGAAATCTATTGAATCTCTCCCCATTCCCCTATCTCTCAAAGATTCCTTTAAAGGGGAATTGGAGAAAATAATGATTGTCTTCTCAGACAAGGAAGATGTCTTAATTTGGACTAAATCAAAATCTGGAAACTACTTAGTTAAGGAAGGGTACAAATCTCTCTTGTCTTCTTACTCCAATTCAGAACTCCGCAACCTCCCTTTTCTAGAGTGATGCTTACATCCTGTGAATATTTATTCACACACCACTTTTTTCCTTTGCGATTTCTTTTTCTTGCGCGGCTTCGCCTTTGTATTTTGGTACTGCTCATAGCTTTTCAATAGCCACCATGTGGCATCCAATCAGAGTTTTCTTTTGGGATGTCTCTTCTTCCTATTTTTGGGATCCATTTGCATGACACATCACCTCTGCTCATTTTCTTTTCGGGTCAGGCCCACACCGCAATTTCCTTTGCTAGGAGTTTTCTGCATGGCATTCGTTTGTGCTTCTGTTATCTCGGGTTCGACGTTTGTTGCAACGGTCTCCTTTTGATGTCACGTGTTCTCTCCTCCTACTATTACATGGCCCATATCTCCTTAGGATGTGTCTTCTGGCGTGATATTAGAGCATCTTTCTGTTAGTGTTGGCTCAAGAAAATATTGATCATTGATGGCTTCATGGAAGTATCTTTCTAGTTGGGGTCTTCAGGTGGTGGGCTAGCTTATTTAAGCAACATTTTCTTCATTTTTATGTTGGTTGTTAGATGGATGAAATTTTCTCGAGCATTGGGAATTAGCCTCTATAGTGTTTTCTATTAAATTTCAACTCACAAACTATGCCATTTTGTTTGGCCTTCCCATTTTCATGCATTTGATAAAACATTAAACTGTGCTTGTATTTTCTAAAGCATTTGAGCATCTGTTTTAAAATTTTGTAAATTTTATGCAACCTAGTGTAATACAGATCATGTTGTCACTCTTTTGTGTTAGCTTATGTTGTATGAGTTATATTATGCAAATGGTTTGATGTTCTTATGTTTGTAGTGTTGGCAATCATCTATTTGATATATGCTAGTTATTACTCGAGCTAGTTATTCTTAAGTTTCCCATAAGGCTATTGCCCATAAAATTTTGTATCAATAGTTATTTTTTTGGTACGCCTAGTGGGACATGAACTAACACATTTTCCTGATCAATAGGAGTGTATGATCCATAGGCCCATCACTAGGTCTTAAACTACAAGAATTCCTAGCCTACTTGTACCACCGTTGGTTTCAATCTAGGTGAGAAGTCGGTAAGCTAATACTTCACCTCCTTCTCCTCTGTCCCTTGCACCAATGGCTAGAAATTTTATAGCCCAGGATGTTGGTAGTCCTTTGATAACACCTCTACCTCTTGCAGTGTGGGCTCCAATCATGACTTCTACTTTAAAGGTTGTCCCTAAGTTCTCCGGGGATGATTCAAAAACTCCAGTCAAGCACTTGCAAGATGTGGCTAATGTATGTTTGGTTCATGGAATTACTAATCATAATGTGGCTTTGCAGTTGCTCACTGCCTCTCTCAAAGGGAAGGCATTGGACTAGTATCATACTTTTATGGATAATACAACTGGCATTTGGGATCAACTCAAAGATCCTTTCTATGAGCGCTTCTCAAATAATGGCGACAGATCTTCACTATATCACTAGTTGGCTCATATAAAGCGAGCTCCCCATGAAGCTTTGACTGATTTCAATGCTTGGTTTCATTTGATTTGGTAGAGAGTTCCTATTGGTAGTTGAACACCTCCAGATTTGGTGTTTATGTTCTATTTAAAGTCTATAAATTTTGATATTTCTATGATGCTACAAGCTCTCGGTGGGAATACCTTACCCGATGCATACAACCTTGCCGTCACTATGGAGAACAATCTTATTATTTTCAAAAAATTAGTGCCAAGACCTATCATGCCATTATTCCCATAATCGATCGCAGAAAAACTAGAGGTAGCTTCAACCAGCATTCCCGCACCTCCCCAATCTATGTATGTGTACTTGAGAACGACGCCGAGCATGGCTCCAGTGCCTAACCCCCTAGCGGTTGAAGTGAACAACATGAAGGAGTAGATGTGAACCATGACAAATGAATTAACTAGTATGAAGCGACAACATTATAGCTATCATAATCTTGCTTACCAAAACTACCAAGGTGGGAAGGCTCCTTTCCACCCAAGCCAGTGGTAGGATAGATCATGCAATAATACCCAAGCTCAATAGAACAATTAGGTCATCCCCGTGACTATGCCAATGAAGACCGTCTATCCTAGTTCAAGTAAGTAGCTAGTAGTAGGACAAAATAATCTTGCCGAGGAGACTAATCCGTGGTGCTTCCCTTGTAATGATGCACACATGCCCCAAAATTCTCTACGAGGGAATTTACAATAGAGGATAGCAAAGAAACGTAGTCAAGGCATCATGCCTGATCATGGAGTTCACACATATACCTCTCAGCAAATGGAGAATGCAGTTCTCACTGCTCAAATGCAAGGAATGTCTATAGAGCGGCTAGAAATAGATTTAGACTAGGCACTCTTTTCTTGGATGGAAGGGGAGGAGTCAACATTCCCGAATGACATTCCAGTGACCCAGGTGCCACAAGTACAGTTAGATTACAATACTCATTCCAAGTGGAGGCTCATTGGAGAATTCACATCTCTTTACACTAAAAGGTCACCTAATTCAACACCCAGTCTGTTGACAACTATGTCATCAGTTCCACAGTAGTCTAAGGTGGTTCTCAGTCCCAAGAATCCACCTCCTCCAAAAGAAAGAGCTCCCATGGCCACCTCGACTGTTGCCAAATAGCCAAATGTACTGGTTGCAAGGCAAAAGGGGAAAACTACCATAACTCATCAGTCACAAACACCATTCAATGTGGTGGAACAACTAAAGAAATCCTCCGCTAATGTTTATTTGTGGGATATCCTGGCCATCTCAAAGAAAAAGCTTCTATTATAGAAGGAATTATCAGGAGAAGAAGACATGAAGATGCTCGAGCAACCCTTAGAAGATAAGACATCCAAGCTAAACCTAGATAGAGTTTTAGCAAATCAACCAGAAGAAAAGCAAGTCAAAAAAGAGAGTAAGCCTAAACCCAAGCCTTTCTTTCTAACACTTATCATTGGTAACAAACTACTGCATAATTGTATGATTGAATTTGGTGCTAGCACCACCGTCATGCCTAAGCAAGTAGCTGAAGCTTTGGGACTCGAATACGAGCCTTTGAAGAAGGGAGTGATGCAACTTGACAGGAACAAGGTTGAAACCATCGAAGTAATCAAAGTATTGCCTATGACATTGTTTTCTTATCCCAACATTACTGTGAATCAAGATAATGTTCTCATTGACGTCCCTCCTCTGTTTGGGATATGTTTATCCCAAGAATTCACTGCAAATGTTGGAGGTTACCTAGCATTTGACTGGTCACACTTGATCCTAAGAACCAAACATGGAGCTAAGATGAAGTTAATATCAGAATCTTTGGATTCCAAGAATGTGGTTGATGAATCCATGATCAATTTTGAGGTAGCACATACCTCAATCACTTTCGAAGAGATGCTCAATGTCGAACTCCTTGAGGATGAAGAAGCAAGCAGCTCATGAACATAGAAAGAAGAAGCTATTTTAAATGAATTCATAGACATAGATCCTTTTGGAAAATATCATGCAACTGGGCTAGGAACATACATCATACATGAAGAGGACCAGATGATGCCCAAAGTGACTAAAAAGTCTGGAGGTAAAGGGTCCTCAGAGTTATGGAACTTGCACTTTGACGAAGAAAGATTCAGAGTAGGAGACGACACATGAATATGTTTAATATCTCCATCCAAATAAAATACCTTAAGGTCTTATTGCTTCCAGTTCACATGCTTGAAAAATGAAGCAGAATATGAAGGCCTTGTCCATGGCTTGAGTTTAGCAGAACAAATGAGTGCAAATAAAATACGGGTGTTCAGAGATTTAGAATTGGTGGTCAACCAAATCCGAGGGCTATCTGCCACCAAGAATGTTCGTATGTGATCACACCGACATAGGGTTTGGGATCTGATTGAAGGCTTTGAGGCATTCAATATCCAAGCTATACCTAGAGAGAAGAACTCTGAAGCAGGCCAAATGGCAACTATCAGATATCAGTTTGAGCCAGATTTCGAGTTAATTAACAACAAACATTCAGTGCGAGTGATTGTGCAGCCTGTAGTCCCAAATAATGATCAAGATTGGAAAGTTTTTGATAGTGATGCTCATACCACATTATTTATCCAATTATCTAGAGAATTTTTTGACCAATTATAGCTGAAGATCGCTGAAGCCTATGAGGATCAAGTGATCCATCTTAAATCAAACAAGCTCCCCAGGGGTCTGGTTACTCTCAAGAGTCTTTTTGATTCTGATGATGCAAGGAAAGACAAGAGAAATCTTGTTGCTGATAAAGGTGATTATGCCAATTTTCACATCGAAGAAGATAAAAAGCTTAAGGTTGGAAAAGGAGTCTCGCAGAAGAATAAAGAAAGTTGAAACAATTTTGTGAGAAGTATCCAAGTGTGGTGACATGGTCATAAGATGATCTTAAGGGATATGATCTTGAGATTATCCAACACACCATTGAACTACTAGAAGGAGCCAAACCCGTGCGTCAAAGGCAAAGGCCAGTAAATCCAAAGATCGAGTCGCTAATGTCACAAGAATTAAAGAAGTTGATTGAATCTCGGATAGTGTTCCTGATCAAACACAACACTTGGGTGTCTAACCTAGTGCCGATTCAAAAGAAGAATGGTGATATTCAGTTGTGCATTTAATTTTGAGACCTGAATAGAGCGTCCCTGAAGGACCACTACCCCCTACCTTCCATGGAGGTAATTTTGCAAAAAGTTATTGGTTCTGAGATGTTTTCAATGATGGATGGTTTCTCTCGCTATAATCAGATTCGTGTGAAAGAGGAGGACCAACAAAAAATTATGTTTACTACCAAGTAGGGGACATATGCTTATACTAAAATGCCCTTCAGAATTTCAAATGTCGGAGCCACTTTCCAATGAGCTATGGACATTGCTTTTAGGGATTTGATACATAAGATTATTCTTATTTATCTAGATGAATTGACGATGTTTTCAAAATCTGTTGAGGATCATTTTGATCATCTCGAGCTTGTCTTCAAGAAATTCCAAGAGTTCAGGATTTATTTGAACCTGAAGAAATGTGTGTTTGGAGTTCCACAAGGGAATCTATTGGGTTATGTCATCTTGAAGGAAGGTATTTCCATCGATCCAAAAAGAGTTAAAGCGATCAAGGAACTCCCTCTACCCATCAACAAAAAAGGAGTCCAATATTTTTTGGGTAAGGTTAACTTCATCAGCCGGTTCATAGAAAACTTTGCAAGGATCATTTGGCCCATCACCTTGATGTTGAAAAAAGACCAGGTTTTCAAATGGACAGTGGAAGCTAGAAAATCTTTCAAATAGATTAAAGACATCATCTCTTTTTCTCCCGTGTTGTTTAATCTGGATTTATTGAAAGACTTCCTTATGTACGTCTTTGGTGGTAGCATGAGTATCACTACCATCCTAATATAGAAAGACGATGAAGATAAAAGAGAATTACCTATTGCCTTATATTTGTGCACTCTAAAATATTATGAGGTGAAGTATAAAATTTTGGAGAAGCAAGCTTTTTTTATTGTAAAGGGGCTGAAGAAGTCCCGACACCTCATATCGTGCAACAAGGTGATTGTTTGTGTGTCACATCCTAGTGTGTGAGAATATATTATGGAAGGTGAAATCACTGAGAAGTAGGCTAACTGGATAACCAAGATTCTTGAGTATGACATTGAGATCAAGCCAATCAAGACTATGAAAGGGAAGGAGCTGTGCGAATATTTGGCTGAAAAAAATGAAGCAATTATTGAGTGAGAAGTCTCGAAACCCATGCTGCTAAATGAAGAGAGTTCTAGAGACAATTGGTTGGATGCCAGAATTAATTTCATGAAAATAAGAAGGTATCTGCCTAACCTCCCCTCATTTAAAAGGTGTTTTTATCGACGGCAGAATAATGGTTATGTACTCTTGGAGGGAGTTCTTTTCAAGAGAAACTTCAATGGCATCTTGTTAAGATATGTGACACAAGATTAATCAAAAAGGATATTGGGGCAGTACCAGAGTGGCCCAGCCAGAGGAAATATTTCAGCAAAAAATATTGCAATCAATATTATGTGTGCTATTTATTTCTGGCCTACAATATTTAAGGACTCGTATTCATTGGTGAAGTCTTGCAATGAGTGTCAATTTTTTGTTGCGAAAAGGAAAAATGTTGCCATGCCACTGAAACCAATTGTAGTGGAAGATCCATTCACTCAATGGGGTCTCGACTTTATCGGTATGATCAATCCATTTTCATCAGCTAGACAAAGGTGGATCCTAAAGACAACTAACTATTTCACCAAATGGACTGAGGTTGTACCATTGAAGAATGCAATAGAGGTAGAAATCATGAACTTCCTGGAGGAACTGATAGCCAGGTTTGGCCCACCAAAGACAATTATCTTAGATAATGCCAAAGCATTTCTTAGTTCCAAAAATAGTCAATTTGCACTAAAATATGGAGTCTTCCTTAAGACATCTTCCAACTGCTACCCATGAGCAAAATGGAGCGATGGAGGTACGATTTTCAAAATTACTTGAAGTTCAGGAGAAACGAGAGCACACTCTTGAGGAAATGACCAGCCTCCAGTAGGTGGTAAAAAAATGGTTTGACAAGAAAACATTTGACCAAGGTGTGCAATGCGAAGACTTGGTGCTCAAGTTTAATGAGCGCGAAGCAAAGCTCAGTCAACATGGCAAGTTTGATAGTATTTGGGAAGGACCATTCAAAATCACATAGTGCAAGCAACAAAACTCGTTTGAGTTGGAAACAATAGAGGGTGAGGCCTTGGGTATTCCAATTAATGGAATACACCTCAAAAAATTCAATTAAGTGAACTTTTGCAGTTGGTGTGTAAATATGTGTATATTTTCCCTGCTTTGTTAGTTTTGGGTCATTCTTAGTGCTTTCTTAGATCAACAACCATATTGATGCAAGGAATTGAAATAAAATGAAGAAAGGAGCCAGAATATAGGAAGATACATATATTGTATTAATTATGGAGATATTTACATCTATATACATGTTGATTAAATGGGGCCCTTAGCCATGTTCCAAAATACATATATATATATATATTGTCGCTAACAAGTGTTGCAAATAATTTTTCAAATACAAAAGAAAAAAGAGGAAGGATCTTCTTGGCATCTCTTCAGGCATTCGAGGGTTTGATGATGGAAGCAAGTGGTGCATGGTGAGGAAACACCATCCTGTCAAATTTCTCATACCATTACACCTCGTGAAAAGGTTCAACATTGTGCATCCTCATCATAAAATGGTAGGCAACATTGACTTTGTGGCAATGTTCCTCACGAGTTTCAAGATCAAAGCCACACAAAAAGGGCCTAGTCGACATAGGTCCTCTTTCCTCTATGAGTCAGTGCAAGTTGAAAATAGATGGAATTCCATGGTTGATCTCGACAGCTCTCACAACGTTCTCCAACTCCTCCAAGTAGCATTTGGGAAACATCTGCTTTTTTAGCTTCAAAATATTCCTCTTAGAAATGCCAATGTCTAATACAGAAGCTACAAAGAAGGATTTGATAATGTTATTCACTCTATACAATTCCTTGTATTCTAAGTAGTCTTTTCCTAGCACCCACTTTATGGCTTTCACATACAAAAAAATATTCATGCCGATCATGCGTTTTAGATACCTACACCTAATTTTTCCGAAGAAGGCGGCTTGAGTCTTGCATGTAAGCCTAATTGGTGTTTCCATGACTATAATTACTCTAACTAAATAATGAAACTACCGCCGATGTCTTAGGGACAATTGCTAAGAAATGCTAAGTGCAAATATGAATTGCCAAAATACCAAGGGTCCTTTTTATAGATGGGAAAAGGCCTCCCTAATTGAGCAAGGTATGTTTACCTCAGAGTTAAATGGTATGAAGAGCCTAACAAGTAGTGTTGTAGCGTATGAAATAATAAAGATAATCAAATGCAATTTCAACTTGTTCAAATTGAGCCTTTGTTTAAAAGGATGAGAGGAAGCCAATTGTCACCATATAGAATGTTTTCGTCCTAGTTAAATCAAAGAAAAGAATTCAAGATGAAGTCATTGGTTGATGTGCCTTATTACAATCAAGTAATCATTAAATGCAAAATCTTGCAAAAAGATATGGCGATGCTGATTTAGTACTTTTTCCAAGAAAAATTAAGAGCCACCGTATGGGAGGTCATATCTCTTAATGTGTGTAATCTTTTGGCAAGTGGGCGGTCTCTTCGCATGCATGAAAGGGTTAGTGGTGCATGGCATAACTAATGTGAAAAGATAACATGTACCCTTGCTAATCTGATATTATCAACAAAAAAATAGATAGATAGGAGAGTCATGCATAGGGCATTAATTGTGCAAGGTTGGAAAAGTGTGTAACAACTTGAGTCATTTGCAGAGATAGAGAATTTTTTTCAAAAAACTAAGTTGCAGAGTTCTTCGAAGACACAAGTAAAATGGCTGAAATTGTAGAGAGTTCAACTCAGGTCGTTGCCATTGAAAGCATTGAAGAACGAAGGATGTAGGTGCCTTACACGAATATCTACACCCAATATTCTTATGCAACTTCGGGCATTCCAGCTAAGTCTTCATGGACCTACACTAAGCTGGCGGACTAGAAAGTGTTAAATGTGGTTTCTTCTAGAAACTAGGCTTTGGTGTTAGAGGATTGGGATAATGTCTGAGATCTAGAGTTATCTCAGAACCCCAAAATTTTAAGAGAGGCTGCATGCAAAAAGATAAAAAAGATCAATGATCCTTTTCATAGCCAATTATGGAATTGTGGTATTCCTCAGTATATGGTTCCTTTGGTACACCATTGTCCAAAAATTGTTGCTTCCTGTGCTAAAAGTTTTGACAGCTGGACAAGAATTATAATCAGTCATAATTTCAAGGTGGTAATATTTCACCAGGCTCTCTAGGATATGTTGTGCATTCCTCTTAATTCTCTTGAGGGTGTTGAGGATTTCGATATATCTAGACTAAAAAATTACTGGAGAACACTTAGGTTAGCGCATCAATTTTTAAATGCCAAAACGGGTAAACCATCAGATAAATCCACCCCTCCTAACTTCCCTCTTAGTTTGGCTGATTTTAAGGTGGGTTCGGCTTCTGGATTCTGTATGTTGGTGTTGGTGTGTGGATTGGATATAGATAAAGAAGTATCAGACTTCTAGATGAGTCTAAGATTTATGCTGAAAAAGAATAGCAAGGCTCTGATGATGGACTTTGCGCCTGGTTCCAAGTTCAGGTATTCTTATTTCTTTACCTACATGATTTTACATCATAATCAAGATTATTTCTTGCAATCTCTGCCCCTGGAAGTATTTGACGAGAATGGCACTAGAAAGCTAGTTTCGACTTGGACTCTTGTCCTCTCTAAGAATTTTGATTATTAAGTGTTTTCAGACACATTCCTAGCTCCGAATTTAAGAGCTTTGGATCATAATGGAGGTAGGATGTCTGGTCACTTGATGTAGAGTCAGATATCATGGATGAGAGGCCTTGTACTGCCTTGCGATTGGTTCTTCGGGTCAGATTTTACAATGCTCTAGATGCAGGGTTTTGTCCGAGAGCCTTTCCAGCTCCCACATTTTGTTTCAGATAGGGTACTAGCCTTGGAGGTTTTCAGGAAGTTGTGTAATATTGAGAATGATTACTGGGGAGGAAAACATCTGACATCCTATTTTGTGTTTCCAATCATGTTTGGCTCTGTATCATTGGTCAAGAAGAAGAATATGAGGGTGAATAGTTCTGAAGTGTTATACTCTAAGTTGGGTCACCTTGGATTGGTGGTTATCTATGATGGCGCTATAATCCAGAGGGTAATTTGGTGGAGATAGGCATTAAGATCTCTCACCAACCTCAGTCATTTTTGGATCCTCAGAGAAATGCAGATGAGGGAAATGAGAGATTATACATCGACCTTGAGTACATCCCTTCTAGCTCGAGTTGACCACCTTGGTTGAATTTTTATCATATAATGGTGAAGCCTAACCCTAACCACAAAATAAATCAATTCCTCTACAACCAGTTAAAAAGGCTTCATTGGAAGCTTGAAAGAATTAAATATTTCTAGATTTATAAGCAAGAGGTAAAAAGGACTAATGGGCTCTTCTAGGAGGTGGATTCAGACAACCAGTTTGATGATATCTAGTGTCATGAACATTCAAACAGTGATGATTATCCTAACCCTCTTGGTTTCGAGAGGGTCGGTGAGATAGAAAGTGTGGTTTCTAAGAATGAGGAAGAGGTAGCCCAAAAGGCTCCCATAATTGAAGATCCTGCGCAAAGAGAGATAGTCAATGGATGGAAATTGTAGTGTGAAGACTCCACAAATACATAGCTATCAGAGCCTACTAGCTCCTCTATATTGGGGATAAAGAGGTCAAGATCTTTCAAACGCCACTGAAGGGTTATTTTGGACCTAGAAGATTCTCTGAAAGAAAAGAGACCGCGAACTGAGGAAGCAAGAAGGATTGGAGAGGAGTGGCTTGAAGAGGTAGTTGTATCTACTACAAATCTTTAGGAAACTCAAGTATATTTTTCCCCTTTTTCTCTCTCTTCTGTGTCTTTAGTTTCCTCTATGTTTGCTTTTGGCATGTCACTCGTGCCAGTTGTTCCTATCATTGGTCACTTGAGGCAGGTCAACATTATTTCCCCTAAGGGTCCCCTTTCATCTCCTCCTATGTCTACTGCCCATGAGGCACAAGTAATGGTAAAATATCCTGACCCTCTGAGTCAACAATTTGTATCCCTGAGACCCAGGATGTCGGTAGGTGCTTCCCTGACCTTTCTTCCTACCATGTTTTCACCATCTCCGGGTAGTCAGTGTATCCCACCTTTTTCCCTAGCAACTGTTACTAGAACTAGCAAGTCCACTAATACATTGAGCATGTTGTCATTCCCATTAGCAGTTCCCCGAGAATTCCCTTTTCCTGGTGGATTGGGTATTTCATCCCATAAGTATTTCTCATAGGTGGATGCAAACAAAAGTGCCTGGGCTAGATGAATATAGAAAATGAGGGAAAAGGATGCAAGCAGATAAGCAGAGCCCCTTTTGCAGATTGTGTTCAATGAAAGCCAAAATTCATTGATGGTTGCAAATGTAACACCCAATGTCATCAAGTCAGTCAGAGAAATGTAGCCAAATAATTATTTTGTCAATGTTGTAGGGCTTGATTTGCAATAGGATCATCTATAGGATAAGGTTGAGTTAATGGAGGAAACCCAAAGGGTAGTGACAACCGATTTCCTCAAGCTCAGTCGCCAGATGAAGAAGAAGGATGGACAAATAAAAGAGCTAAAAGGAAAGGTGGAGATCTAGTCTAATAAGCATAACACCCAGGAAGTTGAAATCAATCGAATACAGAGTGAGAGGAATGCCTTTGAGAGAAAAGTCACTGAGCTTCAGGCCTTGGGTGTGGAGGTTGTTCCAACCTTGCAGAGAGAAATTGAGCATTTCTGGGTGATGGAGGTGGCCCTTCACGATGAATTGAGGCAGGTGAGTGATGGTCTATAAAAACTTTGAAGGAGTACCAATGATGAGGTAAATGAAATGAATGTTGCATTGGAGCAGGAAAAAAAAGGAAAAAACAAGCCGAGTTAGCCTTGAGGGAGAAGGAGAAAGAAATTACAACTCTAAAGAATCAGTTTTCAGCCCTGGAGGGAAGCGTTGCAGAGTTGAAGGTAGATTTTGGCAGCAAGGTTATAGAATTAGACCTTTTGAGATCCCAGCCTTCTACATCCCAAATGAACTCACTAGAGATAGCCAAAGAGTTGCACACATCATATTGGGATAAGGTTAAGACACTATGACTTACCTTGTAGCCCACTCTCAAATTTATGGAACAGGCTACCAATCTATGGAGGGTGGTTAGCAAAACAATGTAACGGGTGTAGGAAGCAACTTATGATAGAGTTTTGGAGGCTAGACAGTTGTTAGGAAAATTGTATACAACTTCCAATGATGCATTGAGCGGTGTGGGGATCGAGGACCGAACAATGGCAACCATGAGCGTGAATGTTCTCATCTCTATTTATGAGGCCACCCAGTATGTCAGTGAGTGCAGAGAAAAGTTGGTTCAAATTACCTGTGATCTGTGGGAAAAATTTTCCCACCTAACTCAATGAGGGCTTCCATCACCCTTCATGACTGATCAAACAGTGGCAGGCATAAAACACATCATTGAAAAGATTGAGGAGAAAAATCAAGATTTATCAATTTTCTAGTCCTTCGATCAATCTCCAACTGCCACAAATATTGAAAACATGGTGCATCAATTGGCACAACTCTTCTTCCACCTTGAGTGGATTGCCTTTTAAGGAAATTATTGATCTAAACATGGCACATGAAAATCTTCGCTCTCTCTCTGCACCATC
Source organism: Sequoiadendron giganteum (assembly GCA_007115665.2). Taxonomy (NCBI): domain Eukaryota; kingdom Viridiplantae; phylum Streptophyta; class Pinopsida; order Cupressales; family Cupressaceae; genus Sequoiadendron; species Sequoiadendron giganteum. The sequence goes on along the minus strand of CM021108.1, from coordinate 584,638,271 downwards.
GAATGAAGTCTGGACGTCCCTTTAGGCTGCCCTCTCTAAGCTATGAGCGATTAGTCCAGGGGGTTGGTTTAGTCTATAGGACCATGATCTGGAGTTCTTCATTCCGTGAGAGAAATGTCCATGTGAGTCACCAAGCTATGAATATTTATTCACATGCCGCTTTTTTCCTTCACAGTTTCTTTTTCTTGTGCAGCTTCACCTTTGTATTTTGGTACCGCTCATAGCTTTTTGGCAGCTGCCACGTGGCATCCTATTAGATCTTTCTTTTGGGATGTCTCTTCTTCCTTTTGTCAAGCTCCATTTTCTTGACACATTGCCACTGCTCGTTTTATGTCTGAGTCGGGCCCACACCACAATTTCCTTTGTTGGGAGTTTTTCGTGTGGCATTCATTCATTCTTCTGTTATCTCGGGTTCGACATTTATTGCAACAATCTCCATTTTGATGTCGCATGTTCTCACCTCCTCCTGCTGTGTGGCCCATATCTCCTCAAAACGTGCCTACTGGCATGCTGCTAGAGCATCTTTTTGTTATTGTCAGCTCAAGAAAATCTTGATCGTTGATGGCTTCGTGGAAGTATCTTTCTTGTTGGGGTCTTCAGGAGCTAGGTTGGCTTATTTAAGTAGCCTTTTCTTCATTTTTATGTTGGTTGTTAGATGGATGAAATTTTCTCGAGCACTGAGAATTAGCCTCTGTAGTGTTTTCTATTAAATTTGAGCTCACATACTATGCCAATCTATTTGGCCTTTCTCTTTTCATGCATTTGATAAAACATTAAACTGTGCTTGTATTTTTTGAAGCATTTGAGCATCTATTTCGAGCTTTTGTAATTTTTATGCAGCCTAGTGTAATACAGATCATGTTGTCACTCTTTTGTGTTAGCTTATTTTGTATAAGTTATATTATGCAAATGGTTTGATGTTCTTATGTTTGCAGTGTTGGGAATCATCTATTTGATATACGCTAGTTATTACTCGAGCCTTTGTTTCATCATTGTGCTTACTTATTTCATTTTTGATCTAGCACATCGACTTAGCTTAGGTTTGTTTATTTTATGTTTATTTTCTTCCCCTTTTCCTCCCCCCATTAGAAAAATAAAGAGTCAACTTTGATAAAACCCCGGAGGTTACTAAGCTATGTGCACAAGTCCCCCAATAGCTAAGTTTCCTACAAGGTTGTTACCCGCAAACTTTTGCATCAACACATCCCAAAGGTGGGAGCTTTTGCTTGGGTTTCCCTTCAAGATAGAGTCCACACAGGGGCTAGGTTGGATAGATTGGGAGTCATGGTAGATTTCCCTTAAATTTTTTGTGGTTACTTCCTAGAATCAGTTGATCATCTCTTTTTGCATTTCCATTTTTCTTCTCATTGTTGGTATTGGTTGTTTTAAAAATTGGGTTGGCACTTGTTGATTGGTCCTTCTCTATCTATCCAGTTTAAAGCATGGCCCCTCTACTTTTGGTCCTCTTTTTTCTCTTGTTTATGGGTTCTCCCCTTCTTTTCTTCTCTAGAATATTTAGATTGAGAGAAATAATAGAATCTGTAAAGGAAAACCCTCGTCTCTAGAAGATGTTCTCTACAAATTAGAGAAAACAATCTCAGAAGTAACAAAAACCATATCCTCAAATGGATCAACAATCTGACAACTTTCTCTTCCTGGGATAGCCATATCATGTCTTACTGGACCTTAATCAAATCATTTCCATTTCATGGTTCAATTACAAACAAAGTTGACAAATGTAAAGAAAGAAAGGAAGCTAAGTGGACCCCCCCTCCTCAAAATTACTTCAAATTGAATTTTGATGGGGCTTCAATAGGAAATCTTGGAAAATCTAGGATTGGATTTGTAATAGAAAACTCTGAATCAAAAATCTTGAAAGTTGCTTGCAAAATTTTACTTGATGGGACAAATAATAAGGCCAAACTAGAGGCTCTCAGTTTTGTTCTGAAACTTGCACAATATTTTGGAGTTAAAGACATTGCAGTGGAAGGGGACTCCATGGTTATTTTCAACTCAATCACTAATAAAAGGTCACACGTTTGGTAGTTGCAATACCTTTTGGAAAAAAATCTCCTCTAGTTATCCTATTTTAATAGTTACATAATTTCACATTGTTTCGGGGAGGAAAATCATGTAGTAGATTTTCCTGCCAATAAAGCAATTGATGAATTTGGGACATACAAAGAGCTCTCGAAGAATGAAATTCCCTCCTTAATTAAACAATCATCTGCTGAAATTACCTAGGGGTTTTTCATATTGTTTTTTCTAACTCATGGCTTTCAATGTGTTCCACTTGGTCTTTCTTATGGATCTCTACATCTTTGTTTGTTGCTGGATTGACTACTCACACACTTCATTTCCCACCCATATTTCATTCTTTTGCCTTTCCTTTTCATGTTTGTGGTTGTATTAAATGGTTAAGATCTCGACGGGCTTTGTGACCATTTGTAATGCCCTGCCACGCAACCCTAGAGGAAGTTTCAATTCACAATAAAAGTGTACTAATTTTTTTTTTATTAAAGTGAATTAAACATACATGTTCACCTAAAATTGACAACCTCCCCTAAGGATACGTAACCAAGATTACTTAAATCCCCATTAACATACATCATATAAATTACATTTCATTAAATAACTCAAGAATAACATTCATTCAACATAAGTAAATACAAGATAGGAATAGAATATCCATTACATATATCCATTACAAAATTGCAACCCTCATTCCCAAAATGAGTCAAAATACATAAGTATTACAATTACAAAATCCACCTCATAATAACAAGAGGGGTAAATACAACTCATTACAATAGAATTACAACAGTGCTAGAAAAGAATAACAAGATTCGCGAGCTGTCCAATTGGATATCTCACCTCCACAAACTAAAGAACAAGGGGGACCCAACGGTTTTGGTGCATGTTCCACCCAACCTAGTGGTACCCAAAGGCCCACCCCCCATGCTAGGAGATAGTAACAATGCAACATGGATAAGAAATCTACTACCTCTAACCAAAGGCAGACTCATACTAACACATACTGACTCAACCAAACATATGCACAATATAAATCTAACCCTAACATGGTTACATTGCTTCTAGACATATTATAATCAAGTGTGCTAAAGAATTCATACACACAACATAAACTCAAGGTTATCCTAGATAGAGTGTCATCACAAGGTTCGTCATGAGATCTCCTCTGGGCATTCTTCATAGGCTCCGGAGATCCTAGTGACCTCAACCGAATCCCGACCCTCATACTCACTCATGCGGAATCAACTATCTTTCATATGGACAAGATAGTTGACCTTGCCATTCCAGGCCTTCTCATCACCCCAAGTCTAAACAAGCCCTTGTGTCTGTGAGTGGGGTTAATTTATCTTGATTAATGTGAATGCATCCTAATCATCTAAGTACATTACTTTAATTATCACTTATTAAAAACACTTCTGAAGGTTACCCGGTTTACCTCTTTGAGCTCCGACCCCTAACAAAAGCCACTCCTCTAATGGATAACATGCTACTCAAATCTAGACTCCAAGGGTGACTCAGGTGTTATAGAACTGAACAACACAATCTCTCCTAATCTAGGAGACAACAATAAAGAATCCCACTCCAACACTTGGAGGAAAAAAAACTCATACAACACTACCCAAGGGAAAGACGAATATTAATTAGCATGGGAATGACCCACATTCACTGGAAGACTTCTCAATGCATAACACAATTACTTGCTCCCAAAACAATCAACATAAGGGAATTTAATATAATAATGCATTGATAAAGAAATACTATGTTTGGATATTTTAAATCCATATTTCTATCTAATGCTTCCCGCAAAAAATAAAATACTATCATTCTAAATCTTCATTAAAACACAATAATTTCATCATTAAAATAAATACTTTTCACAATGTTAACCAATCATGCTCGATAAGAATTTCAATTTAATTTGTTGTCTAATTACATGCATGTGTTAATATGCCTAAATTGATCATCATATACATATATATATATATATAAAATAACATTCCATCAATATTTAAATATACTCACATAATTTAAATATATACTTTATATTAAAGGTCGTGCTTGCATCTTATGCAAATAAGGAAAAAGAAACTCTGTTTAAAAAAAATTACCAGTTTGAGTATTTAATTAATTCTGGAAAAATCTATCACAATTAATCCTAAAAATATGAATACCTATAAATATATATATTTAATATAAAAAAACTAAAATTCATGACATGTTTTCCAAGCTACCTCGGACGATGGATGGATACACAGGCATCCGAAATCAAGAACAAAATTTATATTTAAAATATATAAAAAAAAACAATTTAAAAAAAATTATAAAATGCAAAGGGCCGGATTTCCATAGATGTAAAGGTAGGGTACTGTGGGGCACCGGCGGTACCTTGTACTCGTCGGTCACACCCACAGTAAGTACGTGGGGGCGGCTCTGTCATGTGACAGCAGGTCCCCCATAAAGGTGGGCGCGCTGTCCCATGACAACGCCCCTCCCACAGTTACATGTGGGCGGTGGGGTCACGGCCACCATCCACTTTGTGGATGAAATTTATTTTTTCTAATTTCTTTCTTTCATTTTTTTTTATATTTTAATTTATTTCTTTATTAATTTTTTTTTTAAACACAGAACCCCAAAGACGAAAAAGGAATATCCGCCATTAATACAGATGCGGATTTCAAGAAAGAGAATTTCCCACAATAGAATTTTGATAGTTATTTGATTTAACATATGTAGATTTATATTTCATATACAATATACAAACCCATATAATATATAAATATATATATAAATATATTTATATATTTACCAGAATTTCTAAAACTGGTCAAATTGAGAAAAATATTAAAAAAACCAGTAATAAGAAAATTAATGAATTTTTTCCAGAATGTCATTCAAAATTCAAAGGATGTTAATTTAATTTCTTCCAAACTATTCTTTCAGATTTTGAATAATTTAAACAAAGAACCTTGTACAGATCTAAATTTTGTTTAATTTTCAATGAAGGTTTTCTACGGGGGTTTGAGTTTGAAGCACGGATCTGAATGATTTCAAAGGTAATATTTCCATAATAAATCCTAAATGTTTGAAGCACAACAACCATTGAATTTTCAACAATGAATCCACGAATTTTCTTTACTGAATAATTTCCTACAGTAAATTTATCAAATTTTCACAAAGCATTAAATTGAAAATTGAATTAAACAACAAGTACAAAACTTGGAATATGAAGCTACAGAAGAAGATGAAATTTCTTTGATAGAATCCTCCTCCAAGATTTTCCTCAAACGTGCAACGAATCGAATTCCAAAATCCAAAAATTGATTCAAACCCTTCTTGTGCAAATTCTTCCAAAAATTCCCAATCCTCTGAAAAATATGAATCCTTTCAAAACTTCTCTCCCCAAAATTGAAAACATGCATTCACATAAAACCAAAAATATCTAATACAACCCTAATTCCCTTTTGCATGCAAAGTAGAGAATTAGATATTTATTTTCTTTTCTAATTTTCGAAAACCCAAATTGAATTTTAAATACAATTTCAATTTCCTTTCAATTTCACATGATTTAATTTAATTTAACCCAAACTTAATTAATTAATTTTAATTATTTAATAACTAAATTCAACCCTTTTGAGATTAAAATTTAATTAAATTTAATTTAATTATAAACTTTTAAACAAACATCAAAGCATAATTTTAATTTAATATTAAAATAATCACTACTCTTTCCAATGCAATTATTCTAAACATTAATCTAATAATAATGCATCTAATAAAATCATATAACATTAAATCAAGTAAACATGACTCACTAAACAGGACTAACGACACACTAAGGCTAGGGTGTAGACTTGACACATGTTACCTAACTACTATCTCCCTTTCAACTTAACCGTTGGATCAACACGCTCAAACCTGTGAGACCAGGTGGAGTCAATGTCATGTACCTGCAACCTGAAACCAAGTAAACAACATAATATAGTATATCCAACATATAATACACACCGTGAAGAAGAAATCACGGATTCGCAGGGCGCTCGCAAGCGAGTGATGCGAAACCGTCCTCTTCACCAATCCACACATCAAAGACTGACATTACATCATAATCAATAATCACATAATACAATATCTCAAGCTAACTCTACTAACATCATTAATCCATAATGCATGTGAAACAATAATCAGATAAACACATCACACAATAATCATTGTCACTCAATAGTAGTGATCAAAACACAACAACAAGGTGTGTCTAGTATCATAGTAGCTGCATCCCAACCATAGCATAAAGCAAAACAACAAGAAGCAAAACGGAGGGATATTACACCATTGGTAATCAGTTACGTATATCTTGGCAGAGCTACATACATTAATGTAACCCTTACCATATATGGATTTCTCTATTTTGGGTCATGATTTGATGTCTCCATCATTTCTTCCCTTACGTCACTTAATTTCAAATCCATTCCTCGAGGAGATATAAGTGCGATTAAGTTTTGGAACTCTTTTCAATATGCTATGTAATCATTTCTTCTTGTGCTCGAGGATCCTACTGCTGGTGTCTTGTGTAAGCATGCTTTGTTTATCTTACTCACAATCAATCTAATTTTGATCACAATCATGGTTTAATATGTTTGGGTTTTTTCATGCTCCTCTGTCAAGATTCCCTCATGTTAAGTCGTGGCTAGTTCTCTAATAATCATTTTCTTTTAAGCTCGGGGCTATCACTCATTCTTTTGTAAATATTTTCTTTTGTGAAGCCGACTTCATTGATCCTCTCACATGTGATGTTCTTAATTTTTTATGATTTTAGCTGGGTATTTAGGTCCAAAATGGACTTCATTTTCTAGTGGTTCATTGTGAAATCAATAGTGTTTTCTCCGTCGAGCAATGTCTTCTCATTCTGGTGACGATTGGTACAAAATTTGTTTCACATAAGGGAAAAGAGTACTGTGATCTCCACCCGTATGATCATGAAAAATTGGGTAAAGTGTTTCATTTGGATGATGGAGATTATTTTTTGGCTTGCAAAAAGGTGGTGGGTTCTCGTTGGTTGCAGGAAAACTCTAATTCCACCTTCCATGAAGTGCTTTCTCGCTTCTTTTCTATTTGCAAGGATATTCTTCTGGATGCTAAAATGGTCATGGTCCTTGCTTCAAAATTTGCTCAACCAAGTTTATTTTTTGACTTGGAACTTTGTAAAGCTTTGGATAATTATAATTTTGATGCAGGTATTTTTCCAATTGGTGGTTTTATTTCTCATTCTAATCTAATTTATAATAGTTTTTGTGGAGACTTGTTGTTTACTCTAAGGTCAGGTATCTCCTATGGTGATTTTGAAAGAACTGTGCTGGATTGCAATGATCTGCATGAAAAAGTTCCTCTAGAAATTCTTGTGGTTGGGGTTGATATATTTGTTGCTATGCACTTCTTGTTTGATTCCGTAACAAGATCTTTGCCTTCAAAGAAAATAACAACTTACATATCAAAAAGTGTGGAGGACTCAAATGTGTATAACTACATGCCTCCTTCACATTATGAAGCTAGTTCCTCTTGCAGTTCTCAAATGGAAGAATCATATTAAGTTTTCATATGCCCAATTTGTCTTTCTGGGCTCTGCATACTTGTCTAGTTTGAGATAGATTGGGGGATGGTGGGTGGTCATACTCTTTCTTCTTTAGGTTCTATTTTGTTTGGGTTTCAAGTATGCATATTATTTTACTTTGCTAAAACTAGGATCTCCTATTCTCGGGATTTAGTTTTATTTTGTACTATTGTAATCTTTCAGTCAATAAAATTTCAGTGGCTTAGCCACTTTTATATAAATGAATTGCGGATAATCTTCAATATTAGTAAATATTTTTCTTAGAGATCACTATCTCAACAAATATATTTATAGATTTTTGTCTAATATTTTTCATCTTCCTTGCTCTCATTTTGCTACATGGTCTAGGATCAAATATATTAAAAATATATTTTATAAAAATTCAATTGATTACATTATTCAACAACCTCTATAAAATACTCCAACTTTTACAAATTTTACAACCAGCTTCCTAGCATAAACCTAAATATTAACTACATACAAAAACTTACTTTTGAATCATAACATCTAAAAATATCCTCTTTCACAATAAATTTAAATAAATTATAAACAAGACTATTTACAAAATTAATTTCCAAGAATTACTACTTTTAAACACCCATTGAAAGGAACCTTGTTGAGGAGCCCAACCCCAGACTTCCTCCCATTGTTGTTGTAAGAAATGAGCTAACCCCTACTAAAAGATCTTCCCCTGCTACCAAAGGCTCTAATTCCTCAACCCCTATGGGTTTGAAGAATCCTGCTAAAAGCTCCATCAAGCTTGAGTTGGTTAAAATGACTTTGGAGAAGTGCAATCATTCCCCTCTTCTCTTGAAACTGCCTAAGTCAAAGAAGATGAAAAAAGAGTTGAAAATGCAGAGCAAAGTTATTACCATTAGTGAAGATTAAACTCTGACTACTCCTAAATTTGGGAATATTGGCAATGTAACTACTGTTGAATAATCTAGCATTGATTATTTGAAAAGTAGACTAACCTATATGTAGGTTCAAATGGATGATATGGACAAATATTTGGTCACGTTGATGAAGGTAACAAACGGCCTAATGTGCAAAGAAATGATAGGTGTTGCATCTGGTCAAACCAAGATCACTAGGAAGCTGAAAAAGTTGGGAAAGATGAACGACTTGAAGGACCTGGATGAGACTAAGGGACCTAATTGAAGAGAGTATATCTCCCTAATTGGAGATTATTGGGACCTATTTGGAAAAGCCAAATAATGGTTTTTCTTCTTATTTTTGTTAATGGCTGCCCTACTCTTTTTGTTGTTTTGTTTTAATATTCTAGAATGCTATTTCCAAATAGCTCTGTAATGGTTTCAAACTTGCTAGGTTATAGTGGACCTAATAAATGGTCTTTCTATTTTTAAGTACTCTAGTAGTAATATTTTTTTTTTATTAAGTATAGAGGTTCTATGGTTACTGTTCTCTTATTTGGCCTACGTGCCACCTTGGACATGTTGTTTTTTGATGTTGGATGGTGGTGCTATTTTACCCACCCTATTTCTTTTTTTGATTTTATGTTGTAATCATGGGATCAAGGCCCTTCCCTTGCTAATCTAATAAAAAACACCCATTGAAAGATAAGAAATTAGATGTAAACAAAATAGTAGAACATTGTAAAAAATTTAAAAAAAGTAATTTGAATTGAGCTAAGAATTTGAAGGACAATACACTAGCAATGGTGTATTATATTCAATAGTTGTCAAACAAACACTATGCAACATAACTATTGAAGCCGAGAAAAATAAATTTTATTCAAATTTGAGAAAGCTTTTAATGAATGAAAAACTCTATGGAAGAGATGCATTCTTTCAACTTTATTTTATTGCTTTGAGATCACCCATCTATATATACATTTTGTAAAATGAAACTATTAAACTAGTAAACTACTAAACCATGGTTCTCATTAAAATTTGAAAAGTCACTACACCTATATCCTCCTTGGAAGTTGAGATGGATAACCGGATAATGACATATTTGCTACAAAATTAAAAGAAAACTAGAAAATTGTTTAAGTATCTACTTTGACAACCCTTAAAAATGCAAATATAGGGATGCAAAAATACTAAAGAATTATAATTTTTATATTTCATAGAATCATCCAAATACTCCTAGATCCTAGTTAAATTAAAAAATAATAAACAAGACATAAAATAAACTTCAATGAGTTTAAATTTACTTTTAAATATGAACGAGATTTTTTTCATATTAATCAAAATAATTCATCTTAGTATAATTTACATTACCATAATTTACATCGAAAAAATTAAATGTTATGACATAACATTCATCATTATGATAATTCATAGATTTTGAAGTTACTATAATTCAAATTCACATTATTCTTATTCATAAAGGTGATTTCAATTTTTTGAAATTCATCATTATGACAACACCACATCTCAAACTCCCATTAGCTTAATTTATAAATTTGACTTCATTTTTTAAATTTCAAATAAAAATGTGAGATGACTTTAAACCTTTTTATACTAATAGGATCATTATAATGATAACAAACAGGATTAAAATGGAGTAAGTGAAAAATCAAAACTCTTTATCATATTTTTTCGTCTTTCACACGTCAAACATTCATTATGTCTAATTATATATTTATATAGAAATCTAATAAACTAGTATAAATATCTTAAATACAATTATCTAAATGATGTCAAAAGATACCAAGCTTGAATTGTTTATCTATCCCACATTACAAACCTAATATAGATGTCACAATATTAATATCTCTCAACATTTTAGCTGATGTATTTAAGATGTCTATTCTAATGTAAGACATTTGAAGAAATTTAAGATCATATACATATTTTTTCACATATAATTTTAAAATAGAAAATTTACAAACATGTATATATTTATATATAAAATAGATGTTTTGTGTATATAAAAAATCATGTTAATGTGATGTTCTCAATATAATAATTTTATTTTTAGTTTGGTCTCATTTTTTGTATGATAGACTTCTTTAAAAAAAATAATCTTCTTTCCTTTCAAGTCTACTTATTTTAATCTATATTCCATTAATTAAATATAACATTTATTTATTATTTTATCAATTTCTATAATAAGAATGAACCCTTGTCTTACATTTACTAATTATATTATATTAAAACTAACATAAATATTTTAATTATAAAAATATTAGAACATCTATATTAAATTTATTACCTTAAAAATTGATATACACCACACAAAAAAAAAACTAATTAGATATTATTTCTATACTATCTTTTTTTATAATAATATAGTTTTGAAAAAGTTGATGTGAACAACTACACTATTAAATTTTTTAATTAAAAAATTTAAAATTTGATAGAATCTTTCTATCAAATCAATCAAAATCTAAGAAACGTTAAAATGTCATCACCATAATTATTGAGAAGGGACCAACTTTTGCTTTCTATAAAGAAGTGTTCTCAATCTACCATGTATTTAACAAACATTTTTCATGTCACTTTAGTGGTAATGGTGAAACCTCTTTCTTTTACCAATTATTTCCACTCATAGACTTTCCTTCTTGAAGAATAGAATGCAGATTTACTTTTCACAATAACTACTTAATTTCAATAATTGCTAGAATATAACATTATTATTTATGTGATTATGTTCAACTTTCATGTATATAATGTATGTATTGTTATTAAAAAATATATATTAAAAGTTAAAATATTGTTTATGTTCTAATAAGTGTAAGTTATTATATTGAACATTATCACTATTCGTAATATGGTTGACACATACACTAGCAAATTGTAGATCATAAGTTTGAATTTTATCTTATTTGTATACAAACTTCAAAAATATTTTTACTTTTTTTTAAGAGACGAGAGGATCATACATGTATATTTGATGCCCATAGGTACATTCTATATGGATAATAGTTGCTTCCTTATAATGTTGATATATGGATGAACACATTGACATTGAGTCAATTATGTTGCCTTGCTAAGGAAGAGATGAAGATATTTTATATATGTTAATGCTTGTTCACTCTTAAGTTTATACTTTTGTTTCTTGTAAATTTTTGATAATTTTTTTATTGTAATTTCAATATTATTCAATAAAAAAGTGTGAGTCTTAACCATATTAATGCAAAAAAATCATGATAAGAACTCTTGAAATATTTTTTTTCTATAATTATCTCCAAAAATTTAAATTAGGAATACAACTTAAACCAAATATTTCATAGAAATTATTTTAAAAATTGGTCTAATCTAATTTGAATTATGACACAATTAGTTTAATCAATTAAGCTTAATTAAATGAGTTTAAAACATGGAATTGATAATTAATAGTAAGATACTTGTAAATTATGTTTAGCTATTTCAATAAGTCTTGTTATCCTTGAATTTGGTTGATGTAATTTAGTTTCAGATTGAACCCTATATTTTGACTATTTGGGATGAAATCAAGTGTAATCCAATCCACCCACCATGATTACAAATTATGGGCATGTTGATGTCCTCCATGACTATAATTATTTCACATTGATGGGCCTTTGATTATACTTGCTTCCTAGACCAATGCGATGTTAATGAACACATTCACATATATGATATGAGAGGGTTGAAATTTGAAAATCCCCTAACTTTGAGTAAAAACCCTTTCTTGCTTCTATAAGTTTGAAGAAATAAAAGTCACATGATGTCGAATTTCTAATTTAGTAATGTCAATGAATGATTTTTATGTTGTAATGCTCTTCATATAATTTTTCAATTCATGTTCCATCATAACTAGTTCCTTAGAGAATATCTTTAAATATGACATCTTAGGTGCATAATTCAAATATTTTCATGTGCAATCCAACAAAAAATGGTTGAATTTGGTGAATGATTTGGTTTAAGATTATTTGGAAACATGTTTAAGTTTTAGGGATGAGATCACAAACATAATTATTTCTAGGAGATAGAATCACACCTACAATCTTGTCTAGGATGTTGAAATGGTTAAATAAGATTTCATAAGGATAGATGGAAGCTAAAATACACTAATAGAGGGTTGGTTTTAAGTTTTAAGACAACTTATGCACACAAATAGATTAATTACTAAAATAACACATGACTTAGGATAAGGCTAAAGTAAGAATAAGACAAGAGGATGAAAGAGTGAAGCATGTACTTTTCAAATCTATAATTATTAGATAAAAATAAAAAATAAAAAATAGTCTCTTTTAGATAAACCTAGGGTAAATAAATACATAGCATCAATATTCAAATCTACCCTAGATGTAAGGGTTGGGAATGATAAACAAATGCATTAAATTAATGCTCTATAAATTGAATAAAACAATGAAACTAATTAGCTAGAAAAATATGAAAAATGTTAGATGATGATTCGCCAAATAATTGCTTAAATGAATGATTCTTAATAAGTGATTTCTCTATCTATTACTCTTGATCACTTTACTTATTATCAGATTTTTCTTACAATTATTTGATTCATGCTTTAAATTTTATATTATCCTCAAAATTTTCCCACCTAAGAACCAATTCTTTTAACTCTTAATTTATATTTGGATAGGATCATAATTAATCCCTTGTTTCAAATAATGTAAGGATATAAATTCAACAACTTGATGAATGAACAATGCTAATACTCTCAAATATACAACATGCCCTAGATGATTGTATAATAAAATTATACTGATTATTTTCCCTTGATGATACATCAAAGTAATAAATGATAACTATATGATTACACTAGAACTAGATGATCAAATCTAGCATGATGTCCAAAATGATCTAAGATTAGACTTTTAAATGTATCACCAAGAATCACACAATTGTAATAAGGATGGGTGAAGTTGGACCCAAATTTAGACTTAAATTTGAAAAGGAAGGGTAAGTACAAAATGTTGAGTCCACTTTTAGTAGAAGTCTTGTGAGAGAAAAAAACCCCAATATGAATGGGTACACACTTTATAAAAATGGGTACTCATTTAGGATCAAGGCCCTAGCCTAAACTCCTATCCATATGGAATGGGTACCCATTTTGGTTTTCAAAATGGATACTCATTTTAGTTTACTTGTTTCTATTTACACCATATATTTGTTATTTTTTAGAATGGGTACATGTTTTGGAGTAGATATGTGTTCAATAAAATTTCAAATTTAAAACTTAGAGTTTTTCTATTTATTTTAGGTTTGAAAACCTAACCCTTAGCCTTAGACGTACAAGTAGAATGTTATTTTAAGAGTAAGAGAAATATGGAATTTAATAATTTGGATAATGATCTTTTTACAAAAAAATAGACCAAATTAAAACCAATTATAGATGAAATTGTATAGTTTTCAAATATATTTAATTTTTTTTAATTGTTAGAAATAATTTTTTGTTTATTAATTATTTTTTAAAGAAAATGACTCATAAAATTGAAATGATATAATTTTAATAACTTCTAATTTTGATTTTTTGTTTAAACTTTTTTATTTTTGACCAATTTAGATATAATTATTTACATGATGAAAAAAATCAATTTTTAATTAGTTTAGTTGAAATTAAGTTGGTTGTACATGAGGGATTTTGAAAAACATAAATTAGGTTGATAAAAAATTAAAAAAATTAAATATTTATTAAAAATTACAAAAAAAATCCAAAATTCATTGTCATATTCATGTTTCCACTAAAGTAATTAGAAAAATACTTTCATTATGATCAAATTATGCTAGTTGTACACATGCATTTTTTGGCCCAAAATATATGATTTTAAAAAAGTCACTTTGCACATCTTATACAAAACAATAAAATCTTGTATTTTATATTTTTACACCATGTAATTTTCTATAAGTGCTTCAAATTCTTACTCCAACTATGATCAACTTTGATTTTCAAGAAAAAAAATCCACTTTTGGGAAAAGCATGGACCCGTTATCTTTTGTTTAGCAAAAGGCTAGAATCCTATATTTATATTAATAATATGAGTAGATAATTACAAATAAGCCAAAATTGGTGATGGTAACCATAACAATTTGTATGCCACAAATTGAAGAAAATTGAAATTCCAAACTAAATCCATAACATTGTCTTGTCAAAGTCGGTGGGTTCATACTTTTCCTAACCTAAGTCGAGAGGTTCTAAAGTTTGCTAATCCCCCAACCACACGAATTCTTTGTTGTTGGAGGTTAACAAATTTTTAGAACTCATTATATCACCGAATCCTCTATTTAATAGCCACATACCAGCTATTCATAACTCTATGTACACTAATATTAAGGGAATAGCATATTTCCCTCTTCAAAGAAACATTTTCCTCGATGCTAATCAAGTGTAGATTATTTTAAATGAACTCCTTGTCCTCTCATGTGGAATCTTCAATAGGTAAATTTAGCATGAAAAATATTAATGTCCTTAAATTCACCCTTTACTACTTCTTTTAATCCCCATTTTAGTGTTTTCTATATCAAATAATAGTTTTTAATGTAATACTATAACACCCCCACCAAGGAACCCCAGAGGACAACACTAACTAAGTCAAATTAATGAAACAATTTTTATTTATTTTTAAAACATCAATAGAATGCATAACATAACATGATAAACTAATCCTGGGTCCTCTAAGGTTCCTCGACCATGCTACTCACAAAACAAGATTACCAAAAAAATTCATCATTGATAAAAGATAACATGATTGATAAAATATGCAAGGTTCAATTTAAAGCACCACATTAAATGATTCTACTTAACCTACTTCCATAACATAACAACTGATAATCAACATTAACAATCATTTCTAGCTAACTAACATACACAAGATGCATTACTTTATAGTACTCTTTACAAGATTAAATCATCAATAATAGTTACATCATTACAAAATTTACAACATTTCTTCCCTTAGTACGAGGGAAGATTACATTAAGAGATACAATCGAAATATGATCCAATATACAAAACAATGAGAGGTTTCCTTCTCAAAATGGAACAAGAACTAGAGATCATAGTGCAATGACCAACCTCCACACACACGAACATGCAACAAGAATACCCAATGGAGAAAAAACACCAACCTCATGACCATGTGGAACCCTGAGGTCCACCCCCCATTGTAGGAGATAACACAAGGTCCCACATCCAAAAGATAGTCGGGAAAGTATCAAGCTAACATAAACAAGGGCTATACATGACTCCAATGCAACACTGATAATGACACCAACATCACTTACAACACTCACTTCACTTCTAGAGGCACTCACACAACAAAATAAATAAATACAACTAGGGAATGCTAGACTACAATAGGGAGGAGCATCATCAAATAGCTTGATATGGGTTATCCTAGTAGATCTTCCTAGGCCCCAACCCCCATCCTAGGTTATCCTGGCAACCTCTCTCGATCCTTGGCTCCCCCATTGAGATCCACTCCTCTTATTTGCAACTAGAAAACCCTACACAGAGCAAGGCATTGACCATCTTGCACACTTATCATAATCACATGAATCCACACAAAGATAGGAGGGCATCACCCTTAGAGTTTACATTTCTCCCAATACACATTCTGATAACATAGCCAAACCACTTCCAAGGTTAAAAATCATAAGGACCATACATTCAACATACTCCCTCCCAGGCCTCTAGAAACCAACCTTAACAACTTGACACAAGCGACACCCACTTTTAACAATTACATAATCACCCACCCCCAATAATCAAACACATTGTTTAATACAACAATCAATCATGTAGCAATATAACCATGAAATAAAACTCCTTTAAATAAAGCACTATTTCCACTTTCTTATCTCTCATTTTACCTTAACCACTTAATCCCATATATAGACTATTTACCACCAATAATTATATTTGCAAATAACTATAGTAACGATGTTATAAATAATTAAATTACATAACAATTTTACTAAACAACTATTAATTATCTATTTACGAAATAGATCAATTTGCTTTAATTATTTACTCAATTTTCTTCTCTGTAATGAATTAAATACTCAATTTACCAATCACTATCCAATTTAAACTCTTTATTAATTTACATTTTATTTCTTCCTTTATCATATAACATTTCACATGCCAGCAAGCCAAACTCTTACTATTTACCATCATATAATATAATTTATTAGATTATCAATGAAATGCAATCATAATAAACAATTATATAATATAATGTATATATATACATATTTATTATTATGCAATCATAATAACATTATCGACTTCCAATCAATATAAATCTCATTATTGATAAAAGGGTATGTGCAAGATCATGATGGGCCAAAAAGTGGCAATATGTAAGTGATATGATGGCCCATGTGGCTGACGACTTTTTTTTTACCCAAAATTGATGAAACAAAAAGGGTTTTTAAATGAGATTCTCAACTTCCCACCAATATAAATTATGCTTTAATTTGAATTTAATAAATAATTATGGATTGATAGGTTGATTGAAAAACATCTATAGCTTTCAAATGGTATCAAATTTTTTGAATCCAAAACATGCATCACATTCTATGCTTCACATACTATAGGATTAAAAAAAATGAATTTCATGAAGTTTTGACCAAGTTAAGGTGGTTAGACATATAAGTTTTTATAGTTTTTAAAAGTTGTAATAAAAAATTAATAATTAATTATTTACTTGGAAACAAATTATAAAAAAGTATGCATCACATCACGACATGAGTCCTCTACTTATATCTAAAATATTATAAAAAAATATTATCATTTTACTGTGGTTAGGGTGGTTAGACAAACACTTGCTTC
Source organism: Sequoiadendron giganteum (assembly GCA_007115665.2). Taxonomy (NCBI): domain Eukaryota; kingdom Viridiplantae; phylum Streptophyta; class Pinopsida; order Cupressales; family Cupressaceae; genus Sequoiadendron; species Sequoiadendron giganteum. Next base: position 584,620,903 of record CM021108.1, on the reverse strand, counting down.
TTTTTTTCCCCTAAAATTTAAGTACTACTACATTGAAATTTCAAATTTTCACCAAATAAATTTTTTATTTTTTAAAATAAACCTAGTATTTTAGAAACTAAATTCAATTTTATATAGATTCTATTCTTACATATTTTTGAAATAATATAGATAACTTATTCAAATGTTTACGTCAAGTTGCCTAACTTTGATTTTTGTGAATTTTATCGCCACTTAAGGGCCTATTTTTTCCATGATGATCCTGTGCATACCCAAAATAAAGAAATCATAAATCAATCGATGCACACCATATTATCGATAAAAAGAGAACATATTATTATCTAACTCCTATCACCTACAATGCACTAAAGCTTTTTAGAAAACACGGAAGGGAAATAAATCAAAAAGCATTATAAATGAGGAGGGAACCTATGTAAAACGACAACCTTAAGAGCTTGCCAAGGCACAAAGCACCAAAAATGCGTGGTACAAACAAAAAGAGAATGGTGCATTTTAAGGATGAGGAATTATTTCCATCGATGGAAGAAGGTGGAATTTCAATTGGGTTACCAAGGGGCAAGGTCACATCACTAACTTGATTGAGAAGCCACCAAAATAGTGTATCTTTTATATAGACTAATATTGATCAAGTTTAACTGGCATATGCTAACCTAAGGCGTTACAAAAGAAACGATGACATAGGAAGGGGGAGGGCATGTGACTACTTGGACAAAGGCCCCAAAGAGATCTTGTCTCATGAAATGAAATGATAGTAGGGTGCACACAAATTGGATTTGTTGAAAAGGCTTTAGAAACTTTCAAGCAAATGAGATTGGCTAGTGTAACACAGAATTCCACTGTGTAACGCCCCGCCATGCAACCCTAGAGGAAGTTGCAATTTACTAAATAAACGAACTAATTTTTTTTTTTAAGTGTAATAAATAAGAAAGTTCGCTACACGTTGCAACAACCCCTAGGGTTACGAGACTGAGGTTACTTAATAACCCACGAACTACATTCATGAAAAGATACCACAACATCTAAAAGCTTAAGAAAAGAATAACACATACATTCCATACAAGATAACTCAGTAGAGAGAATTAAAGATACCATGAGATCTCTTTTTACAATAAGATTACAACACTCATTCCCCGAATGAGGTAAATCCAAAAGCATGAATACATATTACAATTTCCACCTCAAGAACAAAGAGGGGCAACAAATAACAAGATTACATAAATGAATAAAGCATACAAGGTAACTAGATCCCACGAGCTCTTCATCTGGAAAACTCATCAACATGAATAAGAAGAAAGCCCAACGGAGTAAGGTGCACACCACCCGACCATGTGGAACCCAAAGGTCCACCCCCCATGCTAGGAGATAGTAACAAGGTAACATGACAAGACCAACTACCTCTAGACACAGGCTGGAATCAAACTGATTCAAACTGACACAAAATTAACTCAAGTACAACTCAAGATCAACGCACGTACAACTCAATTACATCCCAAGTACACCAAGCACGACTCTAACAGAGTTACATTGCTTCCAAGTATGACAGATCAGGTATGATAAGAAAACCAAACACAAACAATCAAGTACCCACTACAGGGATACTATAACATCACTGACATGGACCACATTACATTAGATGACACTCAAATAAAACTCCTTCCCAAGGTTATCCAGTTTACCCTTCACGGCTCTGGCCCCTAATGGAAGTCACTTTTCACTTTACAACATACATTCAAAACAATACCATGGAAAACCCAAGAACAAACAACAGATAAGACGATCACTCTAATACCAGGAGGAAACATAAGTCAAGCCCTCTCCAAGCACTAGAGAGAGTAAGCACAACAAAACCACTCCTTACAAGGAGCCACTATTCATATAAACCTCTCCTTTCACAGGAGGCACAACGCATCCCCGTTCATGGAAACTGGGTAGATCATTGACACAACCACAAGTACTAATCACGTAACTAACAAAAGGTTGACTTCACAACAACAACTTCCAAACTCAAGGGTTCACTAGAAGACTTACAAACCAAGATACTTAACCCATTACCTCAATCATGAACACAAAGGAATCAATCACACAAGCACTTGCAAAGAATAAACTAACTTTGGATACCTTAAATCCACTTCCTTAATCTAAACCATAAATCTAATGACGCAGTGAAACCAATTAAACAACGCCTCTTCTAGACAAGGAACAATATATGTAACCCAAATATTAAATCGCATAATTGCTCTTCCAATAATAATAAAATCAACATGAACTTCATTCATTCCTAAAACAGGTTGATACATGATATGACAACCCACTTACTTTAACCCTTTACATAAGATTTTAACAAACTAAAGACATATTTAACCCAAATGCCAATATAAAAATACGAAGGAAGTAATCACTGACACAAATGAAACATCTACCTTTGGATATACTAAATCCATTTTCTTTTCAAAGGATCTCACATACAAATATACTAATTGTCTTCACAGAATAATAAACTATTAAAATCAATTGGTTCAACCGTTGTAGCGAAGGAAGAATTCTAACTTAATAACTAACTCAATTCCCTTGACTACTTTAAACCCAACATAATCCTGTGCCTTTTATCGAATTCAATAATTTATAGTTTTAACAATTCTAATTTAATATTACCTCCTTCAGATACATGCCAAAATTTAACCCCAATATGTAATCCTATAATTACTCTTTCAATAATAAGAGAAACAACATTTTAAACAGGCAATTTTAATCATAACTACACCTTCTTTGCATTTCCTAAATCCACTTTATTCAATTAAAATTCACTAGCTTGTTGCCATATTAAATCAGATTTACCAATATCCCTTTTCGACATAAGGAGAGTTTTAAACTAATATTCAATTACTTAATCACTAGTAATAATGAAAATAATTATTTACTTGGTCATTTCAGACATACTCCTTCACATCTCCTATTTCTACTTTCCAAAATAATTCATTTAAACCTTAATTAATTTCACTAATAAATATATTATCTGAAATTCAATAGTTGTCTTTTCCCAAAATAATAATTTACCTCAATCCACTAATATGACTATTACACCTGATTAATAATTCTCTCATTTAACTCTAAAACAAATACGTAATTTGAACTGTTGCCCTATTAGACTTAAGTTCAAGTTTCTCAACTACATTTAACTCCCACATCATTTACAAACTATATTATAATATCAATATGCATTTAAAAGTCTAAACATATATATTAAAATAAAAGACAACTAAATATTTAAAAATCTAACAATTCGTCTATTAACCAATTATGTTAACTCAATTTCATCTTTTCCAATCTATATCATTTTAATTCCCTTAATTAAACTATTAGTCCAGAATCGAGAATTTAACCCTCCAATGTTTGCCATCAATGATAATAAAATAAACCTCATTCCTTTGATTTAGAATATATACATCATTTAAAATAACACTCTCGTTTGCTATAATACATTAATTAAAATTTTCCAACTGCATTTAAATTATGCCCTCGTTTTAACCTATATTTCATAACTAGACACTGTGTATATAATTATACCTATTTCACCATTTTAATTTTGGGTAATAAAACAACACTTACCGAATATTATATCCTAAAATATTAAACATAATATGTATATATTATTATTTATATACATATTATTATTTATTATTTTAATAATATAATATTGATATATATTACAAATATTTTATTTTTAAAAACATAAACTCCACAAAATTCTCTTTTGTTTAGGTGAACCCTGCCTCGGACCGCGCATCAGATTATAGGGCAAGGAGTGGTGACCAAAATAGTTGTAGGGTCGGCGGCGGCAGCGGCCATGGAAGAACACAACCGACCTTGGCCGACTGTGGGTAACACAGTCGGCTCCCCTAAGGCCGTAGGGAGGTGGGTATGGGGGCTGCGTGAAGGTTTTGCCTCCATAGCCGTCCCCTGTATGGGGGCGGCGGTGGGGGCAGCGCCTCCCACAGTCCCCCCCAATACAAATAAAACAATAAAATAAAAACAACAGAACCCTAGTTTATTCACTGCAGATTTTTGACTTCGCCAATGGCGATTTTTCCAGTATAAAAATAAATTTCGAATATTTTATATATATATATATATCATATATATGTATATATTTGTATATATCTGTTAATCATATATGCAAATTTATATATGTATATATAAAGTATATATATAAATAAACAGTTTCAACAAAACAGTCAAATTGAAGAACCAGAAAATACTCAAATCTTACAAAGATTTTAACAGATAAATTTTATTTATTTTTAAATAAATTTCTCAATAGAATTCTGCAACTTTAGCATAGAGGAAAGGAAGGACAACCACAAAAATTCTAACATGGATTTAGTCTTGAAAACAATCAGGGTTTTAAATTCATAATTTCCAAACAGCAATTCATATTGTGAATTATTTTCAAAATAATCAAATTTTAACAAGAAGAAAACCTGTTTTCAGAAAGCTTGAGAGATGGCCAAATGGTGCAAGTCTCCTCCTCAGATCCAAGCTCCTTCTCTTTTTCCAGAAGTTTGATAAGATCCACAAAGGTGCCATGATTCCTCTTCACAATCCATTTCCTCCATGCAACTTCAAAAACCCCCAAAACCCTAAATTCTTCCCTTCTCCATCTTTTTCCATTTCTTCATCTCTCCCAATTTTTCCCCAAAAAAACAATTAATACCAAAAAGAAAATATCTCCTCAAACCCTAAAGTCAAACTTTTGAAAGTAACCCTATTTTCTAATTTTTGTCTTTTTCTAATTTCCAAAAATAACATTTAAACATTTTCTTCAATTTCAATTTAATTCAATTCAAGGAACTTATAATCACTAAAGTGCATAAGTAACTTCATTTCAAAATAGTTAATTTAAGTAAATTAATAAAATAAATCTAATCCAAGATTTAATTATTTTATTAATTACATTAAATTAACCCATACATAAAATAACATTTTCTTAAATTTTCAATTTAATTTAATTTAAGGAAAACTACAATTATCAAGATGCATACATAACTTCTTTTCGACCAAATTAATTTAAATAAATTAATAAAATAAATCAAATCCAAGATTTATTTATTTTATTAATTACATTAAATTAGTCTTTAAATAAAATAACATTTTCCACAATATAATCGGATTAATTAAATTAACAATTTAACCACATAGTAATTTATTTAACTCTTCTAACTTGCAATATAATAAAATCAAAGCAAGAGAACCATAATATGTAATTCAACAACCCAGACCAAAACCTATGACACACACAAGACTAGGGTGATGGCTTGATAGAAGAAACCTAGCTACTATCTCCCAATTAACTGCCATTGGCAATGGACACGCTCAGACCTATGAAACCGGGTGAAGTCAGTGTCTTGTACCTGTCAACCTGCGAACAATAAAATGTCGTACATGTATATCTGCATCATAGAAAACACACCGTGAAGAGGGAATCACGAAATTGCAGGGTGCTCGCAAGCGAGTGATGCAATCCCGTCCCCTTCACCCATACAATGCTACTAACTGACGAATTTTAACATCAATAGTTTAATCCAACATAAACATCATTAATTCAAATATTTGCAATGCTAATCTAAGCATATCATAATGATAACATCTGAATAATATACCACCACATCAAAGTATAACAAGCACATTATTATGCAAAACAATGATCCATTAAAAACGAGTACCACACTCCAAGCATTAACAGAAACCACAGCACAACCAACCGGACACTGCTGGGTCCAAAAGGCAAAAATGGAGGGGTCTTACACACTGCATATGCCTATGTGCAGATCTATATATCAGATTTTTTTGCTATAATTACTGCTGGAGAAATGTATGCAAGAATTGGAAACATAGGGAAGGTGCCCAACTCTTTGAAAGAATACCTCAAAGATATGTCAATTCATGGAATGCAATGATTGCAAGATATGCACAAATCGGGTTTGTTGAAACTTTCAAGAATGCAATCGGCTGGTGCAAATGGATGTCATGGAATGGAATGCAATGATTGTAGGTTATGCACCAAAAGGTATTGAAAATAAAGTTTTAAGAAACTTATCTGCAAATGCAATCAATAGAGGAGGCAAACCGAAAACCTAAAATAAAATGCACCAGTATTGGCAATTAAAGAATTGCATACATAGGAGAAAATATATTCTCTAAGGTCATTGAGAAATTATTTTTCAAGATCATCAGGAGTAAATTCATGAAGAAAAAAGTTGCATTCCAAGTTTGTTTCATTCACAGGCAAGATAGACAACGAACCATGTACTTTTAGAAAACAAAGGGAAAATTCAATCAAATTAATCATACACATGAGAAGCAATTGTAAGCGAGAGATCAAGATCCAACCTAGATACAACGCTTGGTAGGAGGGAAATTTGATGTTGAGCCTCAAACTTCACTATAATTTCAACTTCCTGATTCCTCAATCAAAAATGTCAAAAGCCCCAATCTTCTACACAATCCACAATATATGAAAATTTACAGGAAAATTCTTTCTCCCTTTATTACCACCAAAACCAAAACCAAATGAAATATCTAAAACCCAAAATATAAATAGGAATACAATATTAGTTGTACAAGAATTTTCAACTATCCCAACGGATTATAGTTAGTTTTAATTTAATTTATTAAATCAATAGTCAATTAAAAATATTTCATTTAAAATTTATAATTATGATAGATGCCCAATTTCACTTAGACAGGTAAACCATTTACCCACATTTATTTGCATATTATAATTAATTATATAATCCAACTTATAATATTCTATTCATTTGCCTTATTATTATTATTATTTATTCATTTTAATATTACATTATAAATTTATATTATTATAAACTATGATTATCTATTTATATATACTTACATATTTATTTATCAAGGTATACCCCAATTTATTTTAATAGCCAAAGGCATATTATCATACAATGAAAATTAGATGAACCAAATGCGAGAACTATTACTTGACCACTAACCAGGGTCAAAAATCCAAACTTCAAGCTACACTTCCTGACCACTAACAAAACTGAAAAGGTATCAATTAGATGCTCATCCTCTTTGAGGATGATGGCTAGGGTAGGGGACCAAGTTCTATCTCTTATCAACTAATCCATTAGGTTTCAAGGCATGCTTAGACTTGCCAATTTAGGTGGAGACATAGCCTAGTACCTCTTCACTCAAGAATACAAGTTAGAGCACATATTCATAATAGTTGAAGCACTAGGAAAGGAACTCTCAAATCGTATCTCATTCTCGTAGGTCCCCCATAAATCCAATGGTACAATGCCGCCCTTTCCACCTATCCTAACAACATACTACTACATCACCTAACTATCCAAATAAATCTCTGCATACTAATAATAACATAACAATATGCATCCTATTCACTAAAACACTAACAAAAGCTCATGTCCATTTGCAACCACAACACTTGAACACAAGTCAGTACATCTTCATGACAATAAAGGTAATCATAATCACAATCATAATGATATTTCAACACAATAATAATATATTAGAATCAAGTGAAAACCCTAAAGGTACCCAAAGCACTCCCATCACATCAATATGTCCATAACATGCATCATACTAATGGTCATGTCTGAACACACACACACACACATCATGATAAAACTATCCATCAACATATATAATAATTCCTATCCTAACCTTCACACATAGTCCATAAATTCATAATATACAACATCAACTGCTTAACCTCATTAGCACATACCTTTAAATATCCCTATGATTTTACCTTCATCTCCCAATTTCAAAGCCAAACCACATGCACATCCACAGTGAGAATGGAGGGGCACTACATCCTCTCCCCTAAAACTTGACTTACTCCTAAAAGTCACAAACCAGGGTACATAGTACATAAACCACTCAAAATCCTTATGTATTAGCATTAACATCCATTAGCTTCTTTTAGGACAAGGAAAACATTGTGTAACACATAAAAATGACCTAGGCCTGCAAGCTCTATTTTACCACTGTCATCCTAGCATAATTATGACATTTAATTATGTCCTTGGTCCACATTCGACTATTAATTAAGTAATTCATTATTATTTAATTAATTCATGTCTATTGTATTCTTCATGATTATTAAACAAATAAATTATATTTATTTATTCAATACGTCATTAATTGTCTATTGTCTTCCTACAATTAAATAAATTTATTAATTTATTTAATTACCTTTATTCATTTATTCTTCCTAATTATTAAATAAATGAATTTCATTTGTTTATTTAATATGTCACTAATTCTCATAGTTAAATGAATTTATCAATTTATTTAATTATCGGTTATAATCCTCTAAATTAAATAATTATGTTTAATTATCTAATAACCTAATTTAACATTTCTCTCATTTTAAATAAATGAAATTATTTAAAATGATTTCGTTTTATTAACTGTCACTTCATTTTAGTAAATAATTTGAGAGCAGATTATTTATTGTCACATAAAACCATTATTTTGAATTATTCAAAATAGTAATCTTCTTCCAAAAATCAAGTAATTAAGCAAATTCTTGATTTTCCAAAAAATTGCTTTTCAGTTCAACTCTTTATCTTCTTGATTTTTGAAAATCTTTATCTTCTGACTAATTATTACATTTATTCTCAACCACCGATTTGATTTTATCAAATGAAATCTTGACTACTCATTTAACAATATTTCCCTAACCCTAATTAGGGATTGTCACATTCTCATCCACTGATTTTAGGCTTTGTCAGCTTTTAATCTCGTTCGTTCATCCAAAATTGCATTTTGTATAAAATATCAATTTTGTTCACAATTTGAGGGACCACTTCATGATTATAGAAATAAATTTGCATTTTAGCTTATTTAATTATTTTCTCATAGGCATAGTCATTTGTCATCGTCTTTTATCATTCAAATCGTTCAAAACTTGCATAGGACATGGTCACAATCATTTTCTCTCACACACAAATCTGAGGGTAACAATCATATGCTGCAAGCTACGAGGTGCTATGGAAGTGAATCATGGAAGCTTCGATGAATATCTGGTATAATTGTTCTTGTTTTATGCTTTCTTTGTATTCCATAGATTCTTTGGGTATTTGTTTAATCTAACCATGCTAAATCCAAAACCTAAAAAATTCCCATTGATACATTGGTGAACTTGACGCTTTTATTTTTTTTGTAGTTTTTGTACGGTTTTCACATCACCAAGAATCACATCACAAGGCTACACAAGGGTCCATTTGGACACCAGTAAGCAACATACTAATCCACGATACATAATCCATGAGCCAAGATCCAATATCCATCTCACATAATCCATATCTCATAGTTAGTGGCTTGATGGTGATAGGCCACACACACATGGTGAGACCATCCAATAAGACCACAATGACCTATCCCTTGTCATATAAGGTGGTTAGCCTCCAAGAGATAGTCATCACACATAACATATTCAACAAAATGTCATGATTTTACACCTTTTTAGAAGCATGGGAACATAATTTATTATAAGTACTATATTCATGATTTAACATACACTCTTCACATACACACAAATTCACATCACCGAGAATCACATCACAAGGCTACACAAGGGTCCATCTGGACCCTTGTCATCACACATTTCACTTTATTCATTTTACAACACTAAATATCATAACATATGAAATAAAAGATCATGATTTTACACCTTTTTAGAAGCATGTAAACACAATTTATCATTTTATAAGTACTATATTCATGATTTGACATACATTCTTCACATACACACAAATTCACATCACCGGGAATCACATCACAAGGCTACACAAGGGTCCATCTGGACACCAATAAGCAACATATTAATCCATGATACATAATCCATGAGCCAAGATCCAATATCCATCTCACATAATCCATATCTCACAGTTAGTGGCTTGATGGTGTTAGGCCACACACACATAGTGAGACCATCCAACAAGACCATAATGACCTATCCCTTGTCATATAAGGTGGTTAGCCTCCAAGAGGTAGTCATCACACATAGGTGGGTAGTGGGTCCTAGCTGTGTAACAACCTCACATACCCCCATCCTCAAGGTTCCCTGTGTCTTCTTCCTCGTATACACTCACCAAGTCTAGCTCATACATCCTTGGAGAGGAATCACAATACAACACATGGATGACATAAAAAATAATAAGAATAATCTAGTTTAGCCACCAAAGTCATAAATAAATATCAAATAAAGATTCAATTTCAACAATAAAGCAAGAAATGTGTGTAATCTCAACACTAAATCAAATGTAACCATAAGGGATACATGAAAATAAGATCACAAGGTGCAGCTAAATCATCAAATTCAAACATAAATAAACTATCAGCCTTCACACTCAATAGAAAATCATCAATACCATAAATAAAATACATAATCTTTAAAATTGCATTGTAAAACACTATGTGACTATATACTAGCTAGCAAACGAGGAAGGAGGGAACAACGCCAGGCTATAGTAGTAGCCCTCATGTGGTGCACAGTGAGCACATCATCCACATGGCTTAGAGTGTACTCCTTAGCTACACCCTACATCGCATCATCATGTGACATGGACTAGCCAAGTGGCCCACACACTCCTTGGATGCCCACATGGGATGTGCATCTCGGTCCCCACCCTAAATCGCATCTCGGTGTGGAATGGTCATACACCAGCCAGAGAAGGAACGTACTAGTCATATGCTAAATAGCAGTGTGTCTATGGCTCCATAGAATTAGGTGTACATAGAACACACCCCACATAGCGATACCTCATGGAGAAGGCACATGAAAGTACTCATCATAGCCAAAGGTATACATGGATAGGAAATACCCATATGCTAACCGACCCAAACACTATCGAAATAAAACATGAGTATCCCTCTACGAGTGTACGAGGCCCCATTACACTCATCACACAAGTAGGCTATCATAACTCAATCACATAGTGCACCTTCATGTGTCTATGCATGTGGCATCATGTCCTCGAGCCTAGCTCACTACCATCAACAACACGACATCATCATCAACACTATGTCGAAACATCAGTGAGGTGTGGTATCACTTCCATTACATCATGTCAGAACATGTGCAGATACAAAATCCATCTTAGCATGGGTAACAAACCTCCCTCCACATGTTGGACCTCAATATATATACATGGGGCACATGGTCTCACTTGGGTTATCTTGGTAATTCCACTCACCCTAAACCCCGTGCCCCAAGTGACAACACATGTCATCACATAGTTCCAATTGGGTTGTCCATGTAGGCCCATCTCACCCTAGACCCCGAACCCCAACCAACAAATCATGTGGAATAACATACCTTTCGTGAAGACAAGGTAGATGATCATCTAAGAAATACCATCAATATGCTCAAGAACTATGGGGATTAGGCTAGCACATATAGATCAAGGACCCTAATCCATCATAAGGGGAAGTAGTGAGTAATTTCATCGAGATCGATTGAGCTAAGACTTCTCTGCACCTCAATATTCATATGTTGCACACCCCGCCCAAGGAACATTATGTCTACTACTACCCCTTCATGGACAAAGGGAATATATAACCGAAAGAGAATCTATGAAACTAACTTTTAGCTACTCTTATATATATAAATTTCAACCACACGTGGGTTGGCCCTCAATCAGGTAACAAACATACAAAACACAAATAATGGTATGGTTAATCCCACACCTAAAATACAACATATCCCTCATGGATGGGTACACAGTATCACCATCCCATAGGAACACAAAGAAAGTACGGGGTATTCACAACACTCAACCAATGCACAATTACTACTTTCTCACATTACAAGGGGGTTACATTTTATACCCAAATCCATTACTACTCAAGGATCACATACCATAAGTACATTTATTTCCATAACCAATGTGTTTCCCTTTCCAAAATCATATCATTACATATTATCCATAACCCTTTATTATTTTTTCTTTCACTCTGCTCTTTTCCATATATCATATGATACTAAATATCAATGCCATGATCATCATGATCACTTACAAATCCACTTAACAAATTCATATTCACTTTTATTCATTTGGTATAACATTCTATCCTCATAACATATGCATATGCAAACTAAATTTTACATAAGTACCATGTGTTCCTAAATGCATCCAAGAATCATTATACTTTCACATCAACATTCATGCATCCAAAGTTCAACAAATTCTACACAAGTTCCATATTCACAAAAGAAAAATAATAATCCTCTAATTAACTCTTACCTCATCAAAGATTATATAAATTTTCATAGAACAAGATGATCCACATATGTGTTTCCAAAACACAAACCCACATTCTCATGAAATTTATCCCAAGCCAGTACAAGTAACACTAAATCTTTACATAATGATTATTCCTACTCAAACATCCCTATTCCATACCTAATGTTAATTACTTCATATGTTACCCCCTCATAACAAGTCAAAATGAAATACATCCACTACATAAATATCTTCTATTTATACAATAGTAAGAAAGGAGAAAGATATTACACCATAGGTTTCAGCTACACATACCAATATAGTCATCATAAATTCTTAAAATAGAAACCTAGTTCTATGCACTAGCATCTTATTTATTCCGCAAAAGTAGCCCTTTCGAATAAAAATATATCACATCATGTAATGAAAAACTTAATCAAATAAATTTACTTCCAAATGAATAGATTAAATACCCAACAACTACACTTAGTCTCATACATAATCTATCTTTTATGCATAACCCAAACGTAAGGAGTGCAGTTTCAAACACAACCTTTCCAAACGAATTATCTATATAAAGAAAAATTAAGTCACACTTTCTACCCAAATCTTAACTATCACCATAGGTAAGTTTTTCCATTTCTAATCATAACTACACACATGATTAGGATACCATTACATCACTTTACATGCCTTATAGCAATCACAAAAGATAAACAATAATTCATTTATAAACTACCTACATACTTTTCCTTAGTCTATTCTAACAATCCTTTTACATGATGTAAATTTTTAACATTATGAAAATGCACTAAACAACATATGTGACCTAACTACACAAAATAACATCTTATCCTAATGGACATTTAGTCAATTAGAGAAATATGCATGCAAACTTTGTCAACAATTAATTTGAACCCACACATGCATTCCAAAACTAAATCTGCACTTTTAAAGAACTGAAAGACATGGAAATGAATCATGGTCACACAATAAAAATAAAAAATTACAAGCATCCAAAGAATCAAACCCAACAAGAGAATACACAAAGCATCTAATCCTCTGTGTAACATCTCAACTAGGTTTTTAGATTCAAACATGGTATCTAACACAAGGGTCCCTATGACCTTCTCGCCACACATCAGAAATTTGAGAACACATGCATAGGAAAGTAATTACTATAAATAGAAATGGGCATCAACATTAACCAAAGATCCTAGTGCTACAACACTGGCTCTAATACTAGGTATAACACCCCCGCTAAGGAACCTCAAAGGAAAACACTAACTAAGTCAAATTAATGGAACATTTGTTATTTTTTATTTTTAAAAACAACAATAGAATGCATAACATAACATGATAAACTGATCCCGGGTCGTCTAAGGTTCCTCAACCATGCTACTCACAAAACAAGATTACCAGAACATTTCATCAGTGATAAAATATAATATGATCGATAAAACATGAAAGGTTTAATTTAAATTGCCACATTAAATGATTCTACTTAACCTACTTCCATAACATAACAATTGATGATCAAAATTAATGACCATTTCTAGCTAACTAACATACACGAGATGCATTACTTTATAGTACTCTTTACAAGATTAAATCATCAATAATAGTTACATCATTACAAAATTTACAAAATTACTTCCCTTATTACATAAGGGAAGATTACATGAAGAGATACAATTGACATATGATCCAATATACAAAACCATGAGAGGTTTCCTTCTCGAATTGGAATAGGAACTGGAGATCACAATGAAATGAGCAACCTCCACGAACACAAACATACAAAAAGAATACCCAATGGAGAAAATAACCAACCTCCTGACCATGTGGAACCCTAAGGTCCACCCCTTGTGCTAGGAGATAACAAAAGGTCCCACATCCAATAGACAATCAAGAAAGTATCAGGCTAACATAAACAAGGGCTATACATGACTCCAACACAACACTGCTAATGACACAAACATCACTTACAACACTCACTTCGCTTCTAGAGGCACTCACATAGTAGAATAAGGAAATACAACTAGGGAATACTAGACTTTAATAGGGAGGAGTGTCATCACATAGCTTGATATGGGTTATTTGGTAGATCTTCCTAGGCCTCAAACCTCATCCTGGGTTATCCTGGTAGCCTCTCCCAATCCTTGGCTCCCCCATTGAGATCCACTCCCCTTACTTGCAACTAGAAAACCCTACACAGAGCAAGGCATTGACCATCTTACACACTTATCATAATCACATGAATCCACACAAAGATAGGAGGTAATCACCCTTAGGGTTTACATTTCTCCCAATACACAGGACCCATAACATAGCAAACCACTTCCAAGGTTAACAATCATAAGGACCATAAATGCAACATACTCCCTCTTAGGCCTTTGGAAACCAACCTTAACAATTTGACACAAGTGACACCCACTTTTAACAATTACGAAATCACCCACCCCCAATAATCAAACACATTGTTTAATACAACAATCAATCATAGCATCATAACCATGAAGAAAAACTCCTTTAAATAAAGCACTATTTCAACTTTCTTATCTCTCATTTTAACTTAACCACTTAATCCCATAGATAAATTATTTACCAATAATAATTATATTTGAAAATAACTATAGTAATAATGTTCTAATTAATAAAATGACATAGCAATTTTGTTAAACAACTATTAATTATCTATTTACGAAATAGATCGATTTGCTTTAATTATTTACCCAATTCACTTATCTATAAAGAATTAAATACTCAATTTACCAACCGCTATCCAATTTAAACTCTTTATTAAATTACGTTTTATTTCTTCCTTTATCATATAATCTTTCACATACCAGCAAACCAATATTTTACTATTTACCATCATATAATATAATATATTAGATTATAAATAAAATTAAATCATAAATAAAAAATTATATAATATAATTTATATATATACATAAGGGTAAGTGCATGGATCTGTGACACAATTTCAATGCCAAATTGCAAAAAAAATCCGTAATAGGCCAATTGCGCTCGCCAAATTTGGAGAGAGCCAAATAGGCTTGGTAATACCAAGCCTATTTGGTGCTTGCTAAATGGCTTGAATTTTTTAATGAATTAAAAAGTGTGAGTTCTCTTTCTTTTTGCAATGACCTTTGGAATGCATTTTTCTAAACTCTTTCATTTTCTCTTTCTCTGCTAGGGAAACTATATACATGAAATAAAAATTTAAGTTATATTTCATGTATATAGAAAGGATGTTTGAGAGTGGTTTCAGATCTCTAGGAGTTATAATGAAAATTCTAGTTTTTGGAAGATCTTAAAAAATTTAGTCTTAGTCAAATTTCAGTAATCAAGAGGTCAAATTATAGTATTCAGCAAGTTGTATCATATTTCTCTCTCACTCTCTTGTTCACTCTACTATCTATCTCTCCACTCCCTCTATCTCTCCCTTCCTCCCTCTCTCCACTCTCTCTCTCTCTCTCTCACCCCTCTATCTCCTCCCTACATCTGCATCCCTCCCTCCCCTCTCTACTTCTCTATATCTCTTCTCTCTCTGCATCTCCTTCCCTCTCTTTTTATCTTTATCTCCCCTCTCTCTCTCTCTTTACCTATCTCTCTCCATCACTTTGTATCCCACTTATGTATCTCTACCTACTTCTTTCCCTCTCTACTCTCTATCTCTCCTCTCCATCCCTCTACCTACATCTCTCTCTCACTCTTTATCCCTCTCTCCCCCCTCTTTCTCTCTAACTATCTCCTCTCTATCTCATAATTCTCTCTCCCTCCCTTTCACTCTCCCATCTCTATCTCACCACTCTCTCTATCTCTCTCTCTTACACAAAAACCTCTATCTCCCTCGCTAACACTCCCTCCCTCCCTCTCCCCCTCTCTACTTCTCTTTATATCTTCTCTCCCTCCCTCTCTTGACCTCACCCTACCTCCCCTTATTTTTTTCTATCCTCCCAATCTCTCTCACTATTGTCCCTCCCTCCGTCCCCCTCTTTCTCTCTCAATTTATCCTTTTCTCTCTCTCACTCACACACACACCTCTATCTCCCTCCCTCCCTCCCCCTCTTTCTCTCTCAATTTATCCTTTTCTCTCTCTCACTCACACACACACCTCTATCTCCCTCCCTCCCTCCCCTCTCTACTCTCTATCTCTCCTCTCTCTTCCCCTTTCTATACCTACCTCTCCCTCCATCACTCTCTCTCTCATCCCTCTCCATCTCACTTATGTCTCCTTCCATACCTCCTTCCCTCTCTACTCTTTATCTCTCCTCTCCCTTCCTATACCTACATCGACTCTCTCTGTCTCTCCATCCCTCTCTTTCTCTCTCACTCTCTCCTCTCTATCTCACCATTATCTTTTTCCCTACCTATCACCCCCTCCTCTCTAAATCACCATTCTCTCTCTATCCGAATTTCCCTCCTTTTATCTCTATGTCTCATCCATTTCTACCTCTCCCTCCCTCCAACCTCCCTCCCTCTCTCTCTCTCTCTCTCTTTATATGTATTTCTTATTCTCTCCTTACCTCTCTACTGTCTATCTCACCACTCTTTGCATCTCACTCTCCCTCCTATCCCTCCCTCTCTCCCTCCCTCTCTACATACCTCTCCCTCCACTATCTACCACTCTCTCTACCACTCTCTCTACCCCCCTCTCCCTCCCCCCTCTTTCTCTCTTACTCTCTCCTTCCCTCTCTACTCTCTATCTTCCCCCCCTTCCCTCTCTACTCTATTTATCTCTCCCCCTACCTCTCTCCCCTCATTTTCTCTCCTCTCACTCTCTCTCCCTCTAACACACACTCACCTCTATCCAATCCTTTCCTCTCCCACCATCCCTCAACTTTCTACGTCCTTCTATATATCATCTCTCTTTGCATCTCCTTCCATATCTATTTATCTTTATCTCCCATCTACATCTCTTTAACCACTTCTCCCTCCATCACTCTATATCTCAAATGCGTCTCCTCCCTACCTATTTCTCTCTCTACTCTCTATCTCTCCTCTCCATCCCTCTACCTCTCTCTCTCTACCCCTTCTCTCTCTCTTGCACACACACACACTCACCTATATCTCCTCCATACATGTCCCTCCCTCCCCTCTCTAATTCCCTCTATCTCTCCTCTCTATACATCTCCTTCCCTCTCTACCTATATTTATCTCCCCTATCCCTTTGTTTACCTACCTCTTCCTTAATCACTTTATATCTCACCTATGTTTCCCTACCTACTTAGGGTTGAGGGATTAAGGTTTAAGGGCTGAGAATTGAGGGTTGAGAGTTTAATGTATAGGGTAGAGGCTAGAGGCTAGAGGCTAGAGGCTAGAGGCTAGAGGGTTTAAGGGTTGACTGTGTAGGGTTGAGGGTGTAGGGTTGTCGGTTTAAGGTTGAGGGTAGAGGGTTGAGGGCATAGGGTTGGGGGATTAGGGTTGAGGGTCCAATGCATAGGGTAAAGGGTATAGGGGTTGAGGGATTAGGTTTTAAGAGTTGAGGGTTGAGGGTTGAGGGTAGATGGTTGATGGTTTAAGGGTTGATGGATTAAGGGTTAAGGGTTGAGGGATTAGGGTAGAGAGTTTAATTGGGTTTAAGGGTTTAAGGGTTGAGGGTTGAGGGTATTGGATAGAGGGTAGAGGGTTTAGGGTATAGGGTTGAGTTTTTAAGGGTTTAAGGGTTGAGGGTATAGGGTTGAGGTATTAGGGAAGAGAATTAGGGATGGATGGAGGGAGAGATGGAGGGAGAATTGAGATAGAGATAAGGAGAGAAGAGGAGGGAGGGACAGTGATAGATGAGGGTTGAGGATCCAATGTATAGGGTAGATGCTTTAGAATTTAGGGTATAGTGTTGAGGACCTATAGGGTTTATGGTTTAGAGTATTGGGTTAAGGGTATAGGGTTGAGGGTAGATTGTATTGGGTTGAATGTATAGGGTAGAAGGTTTAAGGGTTTATGGTTGAGGGTTTAGGGATGAGGGTAGAGGGTTTAGAGTATAGGTTTTAGGGATTATGGTTGAGGGTCCAATGTATAGGGTAGAGGGTATAGGGTTGAGGGATTAGGGTAGAGGGTAGAGGGTAGAGGGCATTGGGTTGAGGTTTTTAGGGTCGAGGGTTGAGAGTTTAAGGTTGAGGGTAGAGGGTTGAGGGTAAAGGATTAAGGGATTATGGTTTAGGGTAGATGGTATTGGGTAGATGGTAGAGGGTAGAGGGTTTAAGGGTAGAGGGTAGAGGGTTTAGGGTAGAGGGGTAAGGGTAGAGGGTTTAGGGTTTAGGGTTTAAGGGTTAAGGGTAGAGGGTAGAGGGTTTAGGGTAGAGGGGTAAGGGTAGAGGGTTACAGGTAGATGGGAGATAGATAGATGGATTGAGTTAGTGAGAGAGAGACCTGAGAGAGGGGGAGGGGGTAGGAGGGAGAGAATTGAAAGAGAGAGAGAGAGGGAGGGAGTGGGAGAGAGATAGAGGGAGGGAGGGTTAACGGTAGAGGGTATAGGGTTTAAGGTTTAAGGGTTGAGGGCTTAGGGTTAAGGGTAGAGAGGAGAGAGATAGAGGGAGTGAGAGACTTGAGAGAGGGAGAGGGTGTAGGAGGGAGAGTATTGAGAGAGAGAGAGAGGGAGGGAGTGGGAGATAGATAGATGGTAGAGGGTTAAGGGTAGATGGTTAAGGGTAGAGGGTAGAAGGTTTAAGGGTTTAAGGGTTAAGGGTAGAGGGCTAAGGGTAGAGGGGAGAAACATAGAAGGAGTGAGTGAGTGAGTGAGAGAGACTTGAGAGAGGGAGAGGGGGTAGGAGGGAGAGACTTGAGAGAGAGAGAGGGAGTGGGAGTTGAAGATAGATAGAGTGTAGAGGGATTTAAGTGTTTAGGGTTTAAGAGTAAAGGGTTTAGGGTTTAAGGTTAAGGGTATATGGGAGAGAGAAGTAGAGAGGGAAAGAAGGTGGAGATATTAAGAAAGACGAGGCAAGGAGGGAGAGAGAAATAGGTATAGAGAGATAAATAGGTAGATAGAAGTAGATAAGAAATAAGAGATAGAGGGATAGGTAGGGATGGAGAGAGAGGTGAGAAAAAACAAAGAGAGGTATAGGTAGATAGAGGGAGGAGGAGATAAAGATAAGTAGAGGGTAGAGTTCAGGCTAGAGGGTAGAGTGTTTAAGGGTTTAGGGTATAAGGGTTAAGGGTTAAGAGTTTAGGGTTAAGGGTAAAGGGGAGAGAGATAGAGGGAGTGAGTGAGAGAGAGAGGGGCAGGGAGTGGGAGAGAGATAAAGGGTAGAGGGTTAAGGTTAGAGGGGAGAGAGATAGAAGGAGTGAGTGAGTGAGTGAGAGAGATACCTAAGAGAGGGAGAGAGGGTAGGAGGGAGAGACTTGAGAGAGAGGGAGGGAGTTGGAGATAGATAAAGGGTAGAGGGTAGAGGGTTTAAGGGTTAAATGTTTAGGGTTTAGGGTAGAGGGGAGATTGATAAAGGGATTGAGTGAGAGATAGACCTGAGAGAGGGAGAGGGGGTAGGAGGGAAAGACTTGAGAGAGAGGGGGGGAGTGAGTTGGAGAGAGATATAGGGTAGAGGGTAGATTTTTTAAGGGTTTAGGGTTTAAGGGGGATAAGGGTTTAGGGTTAAGGGTATAGCAGAGAGAGATAGAGGGAGTGAGTGAAAGAGAGAGAGAGAGGGAAGAAGTGGGAGAGAGATAGAGGGTAGAGGGCAGAGGGTTAAGGGTAGAGTGGAGATAGATAAAATGAGTGTGTGAGTGAGAGAGAGACCTACGAGAGGGAGAGGGTGTAGGAGAGTGAGAATTGATAAAGAGAGAGGGAGGGAGGGAGGGAGTGGGAGACATATAGAGGGTAGAGGGTTAAGGGTAGATGATAGAGGGTTTAAGGGTTTAGGGTTTAAGGGATAAGGGTTTAGGGTTTATGGTTAAGGGTATAGGGGAGAGAGATAGAGGGAGTGAGAGAGAGAGACCTAAGAGAGAGAGATGGGGTAGGAGGGAGAGTCTTGAGAGAGAGGGGGGGCGATGAGGGAGAGTCTCTATATCTCTCTCTCTCTCTCTCAAGTCTCTCCATCCTACCCCCTCTCCCTCTCTCAGGTCTCTCTCTCTCTCACTAAATCCTATCTCTCTCCACTCTACCCTTAACCATTAACCCTTAACCCTCTACCCTTAAACCTTAAACCCTCTACCCTATACCATTAACACTCTACCATCTATCTCTCTCCCCCCTCTCTCTCTCAAATATCTCCCTCCTACCCCTTATCCTCTCTTAGGTCACTCCCTCTATCTCTCGATCTCTCTCCCCTCTACCCTTAACCCTAAAGCCTAAACCCTTAACCTTTAAACACAAAACCCTCTACCCTCTACCCTTAACCCTCCCTCCATATATCTCTCTCCCACTTCCTCCCTCTCTCTCTCTTAAGTATCTCCCTCCTACTCCCTCTCCCTCTCTTAGGTATCTCTCTCTCACTCACCCACTCCCTCTATCTCTCTCCCCTCTCCCCTTAACCCTTAATCCTCTACCCTTAACCCTTAAATCCTAAACCATTGAACCCTTAACCCTAAACCGTCTACCCTTAACCATCCCTCCCTATATCTCTCTCCTACTCCCTCCCTTACTCTCTCTCTCTCAACCATCTCCATCCTATCCCTCTCCCTCTCTTAGGTATCTCTCCCCTCTACCCTCTACCCTTAATAATGCCTCCCTCTATCTCTCTCCCACTCCCACTCCCTCCTAACCCCTCTCTCTCTCAGGTATGTATCACTCACTAGCTCCCTCTATCTCTCTCCCCTCTACCCTAAACCCTCTACCTTATACCCTTAACCCTTGAACCCTAAATCCTTAAACCCTTAACCCTTAAACTATCTACCCTCTACCCTGAATCCTCCCTCCCTCTATATATCTCCCACTCATTCCCTCTCTCTCCTACCTGCTCTCCCTCTTTGAGGTCTCTCTCAGGTAGAGGGTTTTAAGGGTTAAGGGTAGAGGGGATAGAGACAGAGGGAGTGATTGAGAGAGAGAGACCCAGGAGAGGGAGAGGGTTGAGAGAGAGAGATATGGAGGGAGTGGGAGAGAGATAGAGGGAGAGAGGGAGGGTTAAGGGTAGAGGGTAGAAGGTTTAAGGGTTTAGGGTTTATGGTTAAGGGTAGAGGGGGGAGAGAGAGAGAGGGAGTGAGTGAGTGAGTGAGTGAGTGAGAGAGAGAGGCCTAAGAGAGGGAGAGGGGGTAGGAGGGAGTGTCTTGAGAGAGATATGGAGGGAGTGGGAGAGAGATAGAGGGTATAGGGTAGAGGGTAGAGGGTAGAGGGTAGAGGGTAGAGGGTAGAGGGTTTAAGGGTATAGTGCTAAGGGTAGAGGGGAGAGACATAGGAGTGATTGAGTGAGAGAGATAATTGAGAGGGGGAGAGGGTGTAGGAGGGAGATGGTTGAGAGAGAGAGAGGGTAGATGGTTAAGGTTAGAGGCTAGAGGGTTTAAGGGTTAAGGGTTTAGGGTTAAGGGTAGAGGGGAGAGAGATAGATGGAGTGATTGAGAGAGAGAGAACTGAGAGAGGGAGACAGGGTAGGAGAGAGAGACTTGAGAGAGAGAGAGAAAGAGAGAGAGACTTGAGAGAGAGAGAAAGAGAGAGAGGGAGTGGGAGAGAGATGGAGGGTAGAGGGTTTTAAGGGTTTAGGGTTTAAGGGTTAAGGGTAGAGGGGAGAGAGATAGAGGGAGTGAGTGAGAGAGATAGAGAGACCTAAGAGAGGGAGAGAGAGAGATAGCCAAGCCCTCAGGATTATGATTCATTTCCTTACCGTTGCTCTTCCCAACAATATCCTAACTTGATTCCGCCTATATACAACAAAGACACCAAAATAAGATCCATTATAGCATAAAGTCCAATTCAATACATCAACAATGACAAATTATTCTTCAATATAAGTCCCATGATAAGTAAAACTATCAAAACCTCATAAAAATCATTCATTAAAAAGTTTGGGTTTTCAGCTCTCTCATGGAATCTAGGCCAGAGAGGAATTTCGGGAAATTCCCAACCAAGCAGATTTTAGTGAAATAAGCACAAAAGCATCCAATAATCATTTGATCAATTAAATTAACCAAGAAATCATGTGATACATATTAAAATAAGTCAAATTGGATCATCAAATGCATAATCATCAAGCAAAATTTCATTCATTCTCTTGATTCTCCATTTTCAACAAGACTTCAAGAAAATCCACCTTAGACGAAAATCCATGAAAATAACAACAGTTTAGAAATTTTGGGAAAATGAAGGAACCAAGACATTTCAGAAAAATCCCGAAGGCATGGATTCCAGTGAAGCTAAAGCAATTCTCACAATTTAAGCCCATTTTCGAGAAATTGATAGGGCAACGGACAAATCAGGGAAATTCGGAGGTAGAGGAAATCTGCAAAGCAGGGAGAAATCCGAATCACTGCACATTCCAGGAAGAAAAAGAGAAAACAAAAATTTGGGGAATTCTGATAGTTAAGAAATTCCACAAAGACTTTGAAAACCTAAATATCCATGTTCTCTCACGACCTCACTCAAATTGATCGAACGATAAAAAAATTGAGGATCTAGAGCTTGAAACCAGCTCAATTTGAACCTCCTATAGATCATATTTGAATTTAAAACTCACTCTAAGGTAAATCGAGAGGGACTGGGGATGTCCTAGGCACAAAACCTTAAAATTATGCCATGAGTGCGCAAGATAAGCTTGGGCTCAACTTGCTTGTTTACAAAGGTTACAGAAGGTTTGTTACAACCCATTCAAGCAAGCCACCTCATGATGAAATTGAAAGACAAGATCGTAGAATCGTGTAGGATCGACACTCTAGTAGAATGGAATAACCCTAACTTCAAGGTCTACTCAATGCCTAAACATGTAGGAATTCAAACCCCAAGCACACCCAAAATTCCAAAGAAGCACACACTTTCAACAATCAAAATCAAGGCAACACAAACCA
The DNA here is from genome assembly GCA_007115665.2 of Sequoiadendron giganteum. Lineage (NCBI taxonomy): Eukaryota > Viridiplantae > Streptophyta > Pinopsida > Cupressales > Cupressaceae > Sequoiadendron > Sequoiadendron giganteum. Next base: position 584,597,690 of record CM021108.1, on the reverse strand, counting down.
CATGAAGGGGCATCAAAAGAAAACCAGAAACCCAAGCATCAATCGCCAAACCCTACCATATAAACATTCTGACTCACAACACATACACAAAAATCTTGAAGTAATTCAATTCATTCATAAAAAGGGAGAAAGCACCATGCATGTACCATGAGGATAGAAAAATTGAAACAACAAAGGATGGAAAGAAACCCTAAAGACTGAGCATAGTGCAAATGGCTTCTAGAAAACCCAACTCCAACAATCGATTTCAATCCCAAACTCACAATCCAAAAACATCACCTAGGATCAAGCACTCTAGATTATTAGAAAGCAAGTGATAAAACTCAAATAGCATAAAAAATTCCTAACTTGATTTAATACTTGTCGCAGAAGTCACACAATCGAGCATTAATGCGGTTGACAAGACAGGTCAAACCAAAACCCAAGATCTCGATAAGGCAATGGATCCTTGGAGAAATCCGGTCACAATGAAATTCCATGAAGGACCAAAATCTTTGGATCACAGTGAAAAGAAGCCACCAACAGGTTTCCAAGGAAATTGAGGAATTCCGCTAGGAGGGGATTCTCCCGAGAACAATGAAACACCCGTAATGAGTCCAAAACTTAAGGTTTTCAATATATAGTATAGGGCGATCATCCACACAAGCAAGATAAACATCCAAGCACATGCCCAAGCAAGTGAATCCTCAAAATTGAAAGGCCAAAACACGAAGAGAGAAAACCCAAAGAGCAAGAAAGAGGGTCCCTAATTTCAGTGGGTCATGTGTGCAAAAAGTGCACAACAAATGGCGTCTCTGCTAGGGAAATGCTCTGGAGCATTTCAAGAACAAACTAGAATCAAGAACCCAAAATATTTGGTTTTAGACCTTACATCAGGTCACCTATGAACAAAGTTTTAGATATCACAAGAAAGAAGACCTTTTCCTATACCAGGGTCCAAGTGTGTGTATTTGCATTCATTTCTCATTCTTTAGGTGCAACAGGAACCAGAGCAAGTTTGACCAGGCTACATAAAAGTTCTAACTTCAAGAGCAACCTGGATAGAGCCTCGCTGCCAGTCAGACATCCATAGCCCTGACGAGGTTATCACTATGACCCTCCTAAGCATAGCTCTACTACCAACCATGCATTTATAGCCCTAATAGAGATACTAGGATACCCCTGATAAGGTGAAGATTTGTTTTTATTTTCATAACTTTTATTTTATTTTTATTTTTATTTTTAATGTTTATCATAAACCTTCCTTTCACCTCATAAGAAATGAAACTCACACTCAGGGATGAGGAACACAGTGGCACTGAAGCAAAATATAATATTTTTCACTTGGCCAAATTACATAGGAACCATATGCAATTCCATAATCCTTAAAATTTATGTGAAAGTGTGAGACCGAAATATATTCCAAAGTTCAACCAAAACAAGTGATTCTAATTCTAAGTACAAGGGACATTACATAAAGGAATTCCACCACTTGACTCTGAAAAATTGACTAGATTTTCTAAAAGAAATTTCTAGAACAACCCCACATGAGCAACCCATTAGATAGATGCAATAGCCCGAAGAAAGCTAGAAACCAAAAGAAAAAAACAAAGTGGAAATGAAAAACAACCAAAAAAACAAAAGAAGAAAAACCTAAAATAACCAAAGAAAAATAGCCAAAAAGAAAAGCAAATAAGAAAGAAAACCTACTCTAACTATGTACAAGAGAGAGCTGCAAACAACTCAAGATTGGAATTAATGCTTCAGATACTACCCATTGACATGCAACAGAATGTCCTCACCAGTGAGGGTTTTCAGGAGAGAAGTATTATCTCCCAAAATTTCTAAAATTTGATAAGGGCCAAGCCAGAGTTTTTGAAATTTTCCATGCTCCCCCTTATGGTCATGGGATTTATCCCAGTATAGAACTAAGTCTAAGATTCTAAAGGCTTTCACCTTAGCTCTTCTATCAAACTATCTTTTAACTATGCATTGGTGCTTGGAAAAAAATTTGAGGGCCTCATCTCTCTTCTCTTCAAGGTGTAACAACTCAACCAAATGGGCTTCACATTTATCCTTCTCATCATAGTATTCATTAATGAACTGCAAGGTAGAGATCTTCAATTGGATGGGAAATAAAGGTTCCAAACCATACACTAGGTGATAAGGAGAGGTTCCCATGGATGCCTTATGTCTGGTAGGGTCCACCCAAAGAGAAAATCTAAGTTGGGTGTGCCAATCCTTAGGATTCTGCTCTAGTAACTTACAGATGACTATCAAAAGGTTCTTATTGGAGGACTCAGCTAGACTATTACCCTGAGGGTAGCAATTGGATATAAATTTTATAACAATTCCATGATCAAAAGCCCAATTAGAAAGTTTTAGCGATGCAAATGCATTACCATTATCACAAACTAAAGACAGTGGACAACCAAAATAATTAATAATACCTGATTCAAGGAAATTGATTACTACATCAGAAGTACATTGCTTACATTGAAGAGCTTCAATCCATCTAGTAAAATAATCAATTATGGTTAGAATATACCGGTGGCCTACAAAAGGTAGGTTAATCTGACCTACAAAGTCTATTCCTCATTGTTCAAATGGTTTCACCTCTATGACTAGCTGAAGTGGAAGAGATGTGCATCTTTCCTTACTTTCTGCACTCTGACATACATGACAAGTCTTCACATGGTTGTGCGCATCCTTAAATAGAGTAGGCCAATAATAGCCTGCCCTTAGGATCTAATTGGCAGTGGATGATACAGAACCATGTCCCATGCCATATCTTTCATGGAATTCAATCATCACTCTGGTAGCTTCTTCCTTCCCCAGACATCTTAAATACACACCCTCATGATTTTTATTATATAGGACACCCCCTTTCATCATAAAACTACCACTCTTCAAATGCAAGGATGACCTTTGAACTATATTAAGGTGATCATGACACCACTAGTTTAATAAATAATAAATGATTTCATCATACCATTCACCCGGAGATACCTCTTGGAGATGATAATGCTAATTTATGAGATCATGACCTATCTTAGCCATTGTCTTTGTTAGTCCTTTCCCTCTCACAAATTTCATGGGTTGAATCTCAATATCATATTCCTATAACAGAGTTACCCATTTAGCTCTTCGTTCACCTAGCTCATTCTGCATTAGCAACAACTTCACCGCAGGATCAGGCACTATGGAAAAAACCTTATTGCTCAAAATATAGTGTCTGAAATTTTTCACTGCTCTGACCAAAGCATAGGCCTTCTTTTCTACACTGTGATATCTCAAATATGCATCCTTTAAAGGGTTACTCATGAAGGCTATAGGATGATCATCACCCTGATCAGACTTTTGAGTTAACATTCTCACACAGGAGTGATCAAAAGCAAATGAATATATGTAAAAAGGCTTAGTGTAATATGGACTTTCCAACACTGGAGCCCAACAATAGCTTTCTTAATTTTTGTAAATGCCTCCTTGGCTTCTGCACTCCATTCCACTTTGGCCTCTTTTTTTAGCATAGCATTCAATGGCTTTACTATCTTCACAAATCTAGTGATGAATTTTCTGACGAAGTTGATCTTCCCAAAGAATGACTTCATTTCCTTTTTGCTTACAGGAGGTTGAATCTTTAAAATACCTCTATTCATTTAGGATCAATGGAAATACCCTATTCTAAAATAATATGTCCTAGCAATTTCCCCTCTATAACCCCAAAAATTCACTTCTTTGGGTTAAGTGAGATGCCAAAATCTCTACACCTTTGGAATACTTTGCATAAATATGCTATATGATTACCTCACTTCTTAGAGAAGACTATCAAATCATCCATATAAATAATGATGCACTTACCAATTATGTCTTTAAAAGCAATATCCATAGCCCTCTGTAATGTAGCTCCAACATTGATCAACTCGAAAGGCATTCTTCTATAGGAAAAAGTTCCCCATTTCGTAGTGAAGGCAATTTTATGTATGTCTTCATATTGTACCATGACTTGGTTGTATCCAGAATAACCATCCAAAAAATAAATCATTTGGGATCCATTGACAATATGAAGTACCTCATCTAGTGAAGGAACTGGATAATTATATTTTTTTGATGCTCAATTAAGATTCCTAAAGTCCACACACATTCTGATTTCTCCATTCTTTTTCCTCATAGGAACTAGATTTTCAACCTAGCTTGAATGCCTCATTGGAAATATAATTCATGCTGAAAGTAGCTTATGTACTTCTTTCCGAATGATGGGTTCTAACAGAGCATTAATTGGTCTTTGTCTCTATCTAAATGGTTTGACATTTGACATCAAGGGAATGGTATGTGTAATGATTGAAGTATTGTATGTTTTTAGGTCCTCATAACTCCAGGCTATGACATCTCGATATGTATGTATAGAATCAATAATCCCTCTCCTTTTTTTGAGATTACATACCTTACCAATAAAAAAATTCCTTACGTCATCCTGTGTTCCCATGTTGTATGTTTCACATTGGCTACTAGGAGATTCCCTTTTTACTTGTTCTTCTTGATTTTTTTATCTTATCCAAATCAAAAATTTGTTCTAACTACACCATACCTCTTGGGATAGTGTTGCTCTTTAGGTTGATGACCTCTCCCAGGTCCATTTATGCCTCTTGAGGTTCTACCCCATCAATTACTTGAGAAGAAAACACATCAAAGCTTGTAATGAAATCAAGAATATGCTTATCATCTTCAAATACCTTGAAATTGGTGACATTGTCAGGTACCAAAGGTATTGGAGTGAGCTCCATAGTGAACTTCTTCAACCCTAAAAGTGATAAAGGTTTCAATGTACTATCCGCTTGTGCCAAAGAATCTACAACTTGATTCTTACTTCGAGGAATAAACTAGATGTTAAAAGCATTGAATCCCTCAATAAGATCCCACACTCTATGTCTATAATTAGTCATCCTTCTATCATGACACGAATATTGTTTCCTCACCTGCCTAACTACCAACTCAGAATCGCCAAAAACTTATAATATCTTAATTTTCTACCTTGATTCCATTAACAATCCATGTATTAAAGCCTCATATTCAACCACATTATTAGTACATTGGAATTGTAGTCTATGAGCAGAAAAATAACTCTTGCATTTAGGACTAATAAATTCAAACCCTGCTCGAGCACCTTGTTTAGATTTGGATCCATCAGTCCCTGATTGATTTAAATCATCTTTCATTTTACTGCAGATAGGAGGCTCTTCAGGAAGCATTGGACTTTTACCTTTGTCATTATTTCACTCTCCCTGTATATTTAGTTTGATAATTGGGGTTGGGTTAATGCACGTTTGTACCTGTTCCACAACATTCTGACATACATGACATTCCAACTCGGAGTGGGGAGCATCATGGACTCGACACCAATTAGGAAGCAATAATTCTTCAAAATTCATACTCCTACCCAACTGGATCTGGTTCTCCATACACCTCTGGATGAACTTGTAGAAGTTATCCAAACTGATCTTCCTATCCACTTGGTCATTAGTTTCATTTGTTTGCTCACTCGGTGTTTCATAATCACTAATGGACTCATCTTGCATCATAAAAATTTCCTCAGACCCACCAGATTCTGATGTAAATTCATAAGAGGGACCTTGCAGCATAAATACCTCTTCCTTATCTGAGACTAATGCAGCCAACACATAGTTCCCCATGCTGACCTCTGATATTAATATCTCATTTGAAGTATTTTGATACTTAGTGATTACGTATTTCATTCTGGTCTCTCTTTCAATCCTGATCTAATTTGGGACCCCTTTCCATGGTAGCCACATGTGAGAATCGTCTGTAGATGTATACCCATTTAATGCCTTAGTGAAATCCTAACCCAAAATCAAACCATAGGTGTCAAGAATATCAACAACTTGAATGTTGATTACCTACAACACCCTCATATTTGATGCAACCTGTGTGGGGATCATGTTCAACTCTCCTACTACACTCACCTTCGTCTTGTCTAATTGATTGACCTTATTTTGAGAAGCAATAGGGGTAATACCTAAAGCTTTACAGATAACAAAATGCATAACATTTGTGGATACTCCTGAATCCAACATACAATTATGCATATTTTTTCCAAAGATATGAACAAAAATAAAAAAGGGAGGTGTTTCCATCTCCTTGGAATAGGCTCAACTAGGTTTCATCTTGTGCAACCTGACTCTTATCTTTATATTTCCCTTTGTCCATAGGTAGGACTTGGCCCTGGCCTTTAGGTGCCTATGAATTAAAGGATTTGATAGCTACCTTATTGGCAATTACTCCTTGTGGTGCTATGTTTGAATTGAAAGACCCCAAGAAAGCATTCCTAATAGCAGGAACTCTTAATAATTCAAAAGAAGAAAGAATTACCTTTAATTTTCTGAATTCTTCAGTCACATATTCGCCCAATTTCTCCATGTTCATATTAGCATGAGCCTCCTTGCAACCACTAGTTTGTTTGTCCTTTGATACTTCAACATTATTTCCCTTTGACAAGTACTGTGTTAGCACATGAGGGTAAGATGGATTATTATTGGCTTGCGGATCTGGTAGAGTAGTAAAATTATTTGGAGGAATATAAGTAGTGAAAGGGCCTCGAGATTGTGGGCTCATGTTAGGCCTATTCCTCAGATCATATTCTTTATGGGTTGCTGAAACATCTGAACTTCTTCAACACCAACTTCCTCCTCATCCAAAGGGCCATTATCATTTTCATTCTCTTTATTAAACAGCTGAGAGATTTCATCCTCATTCAACACCTATTTTGTCTCTTTATCTTGGTCACTGGACTCTTCTTCTGGTTCATTCTCCTCACTTTTTGGGAATGGAGAGTGGTTAAGTACCATTACTAGGGAATCATAAGGATTTGAGGGCACAATCTCTTGACTATTGGAATTTTTTTTAGCTTCATACTGAGAGATGGAGGCAACTGTCTAAAAATATGGGCAATCTAACTCAGAATGTTGACTTGTCTTATGGAGCCTACACCATCCAAACAAAGCTACTTCTACTAGATACACACCACTTGGAGGCTGATCCAACGAAGTGGGAATTCCTCCATTATTAGGTCTAGTATTCCATGGTTTGTTCTATCTAGGTGGTTGTCTTCTGCAAACCCCTATCCACCTTGTTTCCCCCTATCATAGTTCTAGCCAGAGCCTTGTCCTCTTTCAAAATTTTGATTTTTGTCAAAATAATGCCCTCTATCAAATTTTTGTCCTTTACCAATATATTTGTTCTCTATGTTGTAGTTTGATTGCATGTACTTTTGCGTAGCCTAAAGCTAGATGTTCTAATTTCCAAGATAGGTCACCTCCATATTCAGTTTCTTCACCTGCTCAGTTAACTCATCCAACCACTCTTTATCTAAACCATTGTGTGGCGTTGAATTCACATTACCGAATGGGTATCTTGATGCTCCTCTAGAACCAATAGACTGATTCCAGACTTCTAAATTCTGCAAATATGTAGGAAACCCAGTGTGCTGCTATGAGTGAAGGGGTTGATTCACTCTTTGCTAAGGATAGGAGGTCATTGGTTGAGCTTGATTTATTGGAGGACTAGGGTGTGGGATCAAAGGTAATGATGGTACTAGATTCATCATGGGAGGATGATTATTCAAAGCCTGGTTAAGAGCTTGGACTTGTCTAGGGTGAGCAGTAGGTCCTAAGGATGGCAAAGGTCCTGAAAAATGTTGCCTCAGATCTGTGCTGACCTTAACAACCTCTCTATATGCAGTGAGAAAAGTAGCTGGGGGATTAGTCATCCATTTAAGGAAGGTGGATGTAAGGTTGTCAAGGGCTTCAAAGTAGATCTCTAGGGAAGTGGCATCATCTATTGCATAAGGTGCTTTAATTCTAGTGTATGCCTGGTAAAACCTATTATTGAAAGACCCCATAGGCTCATTAATTTCCCTCTTAACCCTGGTAAACTACATGTAAAGCTCATTAGCACTAATGAGAATTTTAAACTTCTGCAGGAATTCAACCTCCAGTTATCTCCAATTATGGATAGAAGCAGTAGGTATGTGATTATACCAATAAAAGGCCTCTTTCCCCAGGGAATAAGGGAAAATCCTACATGCAACATCCTCATGATTGATTCCTCTATCTCTTAGATAGGTCTATAAAATCCTAATATGCTCCTCTGCCATCCTATTGGGATCATTGGTATGGAACTTTGAGCAAAAGTGCTCAGGATTCTTGGGCATGACATTGTAATTATTGAAGATTAAAGGAGATGGGTTATTGGCCAAAAAATCCATTGGTGGAGGTGGAGGTGGTAAAGGCTGATTTATGGCTGGTTGGGGTTGTGGAATAGGAATGGCTTCAGAATCGGATGAGGATGAGGATGATGGGGATGATGGGAGTGGCTGGGTAGATGATGATTCCCCCCTTCTCCTGGTCCTCCTCGCCCTAGTAGGAACTTGCAATTCTTGAAATTCCTCCTCTCCTGGAGTAGATCTGGTTCTCCTTCTGAGCCTTTCAGGAGGGATGGCATTTAGAAAATGCTCCTACTTACTTATTCAGGCCCCCCTTCTAGCTCCAATCTATTGATGGTGTTGTCTGCACAACAACAACTCAGACAGAATATGATATCCTATCTCTCTTGAAAGTTTGATCTCTTTTGGAAAAAGAGATAACCCCAAGGTCTCTAATGTCAGGTCTTGACAATCCAAATAAAATAACTCTGAGATAATGCTAAAATGTTGGTAATCACAAAGGGACCTTACTACAAGAAAATTTTGAACTCAAATTTATCAGATCTGGCAATATGTTGATACTTCAAAACCTAAATCTAACCCAGGTAATAAAAGAAATAACCAAAGATAAGGGTTTCAAAGATATTTCTAAAACTACTTCTAACTCTAAGATGCTCAAAATGGACCAATCCCTTAGAAACTAATTCATGTTTGACCCAGATAAATTTGCAATCTTACAGAAACAATGAAATCTTCTAAGGTATTAAAGATTTTTAGATTATGAACATTCATTCAAAACAACCCTACTGCAATTGAAAAGAACAAACATTCATAATTGAACTAAGCATAGTTTTAAGTCCAGGCTAACTTTGCAAACCAGCTAACAATCAACTAACTACAAAAATTATGGACAAGAGATTGCTGCAAACACTTCAAGCATAAAACCCTAAACATCATCAAATCATCTAACATCAAATAAACTTAAGCAATATCAAAGATATAATATCAAGAACCATGCCAGATAAAAATCAACACAAGAAAGGCACCAAATCACAATGTCTTTACTTGTATTAAATCATCCAAAGTCACAACAATTCCAGTCTTCTATTACAACACTTGCTTGGAAGATAAAATAAATTCTAACTATAATTCTTGCTCTTATCACAATTCGCTCCAATGTAAAATTGTCTAACTAAATATTTACAAATGAGGCATAATGCCAAACTTATAGAAAACCCCAAAGACATGTTGGCCCAAATTAGGTTTACAATAATCAAATGACCAAAAATAGGTCGGCCAAGAGGAAAATTGAAAATAACATGAAATGTGCAATATGCACCAATTTCATCCATGTCGGCCTGGGATCTCCAACAAAGCCTGACCCAATACATGTGAAGGAAGAGGAGGAATAATAGGGAAGCATAAATCCCAATGAGGTGTTGCATTAACTACCCTCTTCTTTTTCCTTATCTTGATTCTCGATATCCTGTATCATCAAAAATACCTTCTCCAAGTCGGCAATAGGTGGCATAACTAACACCTTCATTCTTCTTTCCATGTTATTGATTATGTACCTTGATTGCTTGACCACCTTATCCAAGTCCACCTTCAAGGTCTTGTATTTATCAATTACCGCAAGATAGGTAGCTGCATCATCTAGTAGATGTTCGGTGACCTTGTCCTCATTGAGTAGAGAATACACCTCTCGCCACCATTTTATCAACTGTTCTAGGCTTAGATGATTTGGCACAAACTTCCTTCTCCCTGTCATGACCTTGAAGAAGGAGATACACTTGTTGTAAATTTTTGTCAAGGTATCCTCAATCTACCTCCCTTGTTTATGCACCTTCCTCAGAACTCTTTGCCTTATCTACAAAACCTCAAACCATTCCCAAGGTTCTGTTGCTTTGGAAGAAGGAAGAATTCCATCTCCGACCAGCTTCTCTTTGATGTATTCCATGATAATTCTAGCTTTTTGCAGCAAGATATCCATATCTTCCTTGTCTTGGGATAGTACATTCTTCAACCAGTCAATAGACCTCATTGCATCCCCACCAGTTGACAAAACATCCTTGATGGAATTGTCTCCCTGAGTTTGCACTTCTTGCAACCAACCTGTTGCAACATGGGAAGTAACCTTCATCTTTTCTAACTCAGTGATTGTTTCTTGTGGTAAGAAGCTTGTTAAAGATGATGAGGAGCTAATGGATTGCAAGGGTTTCATCAACTCTTGCAAATATCTTTTAAGTTTATCATTCTCCTTCTTCAATTCTTGCTTGGTCTGCACCTCCTTCCTTAATTTTCCAAGGATTACAACACTGGAGGCTTCATATTCTTCAATGTACTGCTCCATGGAAGCATGCCCCAGGTTGACAGTCTGCACACTATAATCATTCCCAGTCACATCATCGTTGTTCTTGTTAGGAGCAAGAGTAGCCATGTGGACCACTCTGTTATTTTCCTCGTCTCTCTCAATTCAAGAAATGATCTTGGCTTTTTTCTTTGTCTTTCCCTTTCCAATGTTTTCCAATAGCTCATCCCAATTAGGAGGAATATCATCCACCACATTTTTTTTTCTCCTCAAATCCTTGCCCAGCCATCTCGGGACTGTGGGATCTGACTGTACATCATCCTGTCCTACTGCATCTTGTTGAACTTTGGATGCATCTTCATCCAAAATTTGCTTCTCAGGAACCTTCTCAATTGTATCCTCTTTTTCCTTGTCATGCTCCTCTTTCTAATGCACTAGTGAGGGAATCTTAGCTGCTATCTCCTCCTTCCGAGGAGATTTATCCTCATGGACCTTTGCAAGTGAATCCCCATAAGCTACCAAAGGAGATTGCAAAACTTTCTCTATTTCAGCCTTGACATTGTAGAGTTCTCCCTCTTTGAATTCCTCTTCTTCCTGATCTCAGGGATCCTCAACATCCTTTGGTTCATCTAGCACATTTCTAGTCTCATGAAAAGGAGGGACATCTTCATGTTTAGTGATAGGAGTAGGCACATAAACACTGTCCTTTGGTGCACCATCCTTGGGAGACAAATTCTTTGACTCCTGGTATATACCTATGTTTTCTCTCTCGAGCTCTCTACCTCTACCATAGGTGTGTCAACCTCTTTATTTTCCTTAGTGGTTTCCTTCTCCTTATGTGAAAACCTCACAATTCTCCTCTTCTTAGGCAAAGGGACACTGACATCTGCTTCCTCTTTTTCTTCATCATCTTTCTCAACCTTTTTCTTCTTCGAGACATGTTTCCTTTTCTTGGCTATATGCTTTCTTTTTTTTCCTGTCTCCTCTGCCTAAGCATCCTATTCATGGGTTTTAACTTTGGAGTCCTATTCAGGTGATTCCTCAGAAGTAGAGTGAGACTCCAAGTCTCCCATTAGATCATAGGTGCATTGTACACCCTCACTCTCCAAATCCAATATCTTGTACTTGAGCCATAACTTGGTGTACTTGATTTCTAGAGTCATGATTTATTCTAGCTCTATCTTCTCTTCCTCTAGCCAATCAACCTCTCCAACTGGCTTGTCCTTCACAACTTCAAAGTTATGGCCTTGAACCAAATTTCCATCCTCCTCAACCTGATTTGGAATAGCCTTTATGTTGTATAGCCAGACCAAGTTCACTGGTAACCTAGAGAACTTCTTCTTTTTGACTTCAAACTCATCACTGATGTTATCCCAATAGTACTCTATGTCATCCTTGTGACTGTAATCTCTGTTGGCATTATTCTATGCTTCACCAATTATGTCAAATCAAGATCTCTTGGAGTGGAAAGGAGGACCAAGGGTACTCATCTCTTCTTTAGAAGCATGGGCTGAGTTAATAGAGGGGCATGCCTCATCACTGCCTATCCTCAAAGGAAAATCACTACCAAATCTTGTCTTGTGCTTTTCCCTCTTCATAATTATATCAAAGTCACATATATTTCTTGTAACCTCTAGGAGTACAACATGATCTGTGGGGTATCTAGGGAGTCTATATGGATCCCTCTGACAATCATCAATTCTTATGTATGAAAAGGTGAGAAATTGGATAAATCGGGCTCCAAACCTTTTGATTAATTCCTTGGCATTGTCTGAAATCTGAACATGCTCTGCACCTTGTAGAAGTCTAGTGATTTACATGGTGAATGCATCATTCACCCTCCTATAGCTTGTTCCACCTAAGTGTAATTGTGGGTACACTTCATAAATTACATCCTGCCCAAATACACCCCTTGTGCTTAGTCCTTTGTATGGGTGATACCTTGCAAGTCCATACACCAAATAGGAGGTCATTATGAAAGTATTTGTTTGTGAAACATTACACATATGCTCATGTATAATTTCACTTATAATGCCTGCCCAGTGGTAATCTATACCATGTTCCATCCTAGCAATGACATGGAACATCCAATTCTCAAACATTCCTGTAGTTTTCAATCCTACCACTCTGCTAAGGAGTGTGATAACATCATAGTATTCCTTCCTAAATTTAATTTTGACCAACTGCTTGGGCAACTTGGAGAAGTGGGACATGGGTTTCTCCAACCAAGAACTGACAACCTACTCGGATTTGATTACATTCTCATCATAGTAATTTTTTGCTACATCCATATCAAAGGCCACAACATGAGACCTATCAGGCATGTCAAAGGTCTGGGCAATAGATATAGGATTAAGATTTGCCACAATTCTTCCTTGAGGACCAACTATCCTATGTGTGCCCCTATCATAGTTCTTGGCACATACAAGCACTAACTCGTAACACTGGACTATAGAAGGAAATCTAGCCACATGTGCCAACCTTGACTCCAATGTTCTTCTGGCCAACAGGGAGAGATTTTGTGCTGCCATTCTTGCCTTGAATTCTTCATAATCCCATAGCCCAACGTTTGTATCAAAGATCCCATGATAAGAAAAATACTCAAAACCTCATAAAAATTATTCATTAATTTTTTTGGGTTTTTAGCTCTCTCACGGAATCCAGGCCAAAGAGGAATTTCAGGAAATTCCCAACCAAGCGGATTTTAGTGAAATAAGCACAAAAGCATCCAATAATCATTTGATCAATTAAATTAACCAAGAAATCAAGTGATACATCATAAAATAAGTCAAATTCGATCATCAAATGCATAAGCATCAAGAAAAATTCCATTCATTCTCTTGATTCTCCATTTTCAACTAGACTTCGGGAAAATCCGCCTTAGACAAAAATCCATGAAAATAGCAACAATTTAGAAATTTTGAGAAAATGAAGGAACCAAGAACTTTCAAAAAATCTTGAAAGGCATGGATTCCAATGAAGCTAAAGAAATTCTCACAATTTAAGCCCATTTTTGGGAAATTGACAGGGCGATAGACAAATCGGGGAAATCTGGAGGTAGAGGAAATCCGTGAGGCAGGCAAAAATCTAGATCACTGCACTTTCCGGGAAGACAGAGAGAAAGCAAAAAGTTAGGGAATTCTGGTAGTTAAGGAATTTCGTGAAAACTTTTAAAACCCAAATATCCACGTTTTCTTGCGACCTCACTCAAATTGATTGAACGATCACAAATTTGAGGATCTGGAGCTTGAAACCAACTCGATTTGAACCTCCTAAAAATCATCTTTGAATTTGAAACTCACTCTAAGGTGAATCAAGAGGGACTGGGGATGCCCTAGGCATGAAACCCTAAAATTCCACCATGAGCATGTAGGATAAGCTTGGGCTGAACTTGATTGTTTACAAAGGTTACATAAGGTTTGTTACAACCCATTCAAGCAAGCTACCTCATGATGAAATTGAAAGACAAGCTCAAAGACTCACTTAGGATTGATACTCTAGCAAAATAGAATAACCCCAGCTTCAAGATACTCAATGCCCAAACATGCAAGAATTCGAACCCAAAGCACACCCAAAATGCCAAAGAAGCACACACTTTCAACAATAAAAATCAAGGAAACATGAAGCACATGAAGGGGCATCAAAAGAAAACCAGAAACCCAAGCATCAATCACCAAACCCTACCATATCAACATTCTGACTCACAAAACATACACAAAAATCATGAAGTAATTCAATTCATTCATAAAAAGGGAGAAAGCACATTGTACATACCATGAGGATAGAAAAATCGAAACAAAAGAGGCTGGTAAGAAACCCCAAATTCTGAGCAGAGTGCAAATGGATTCCAGAAAACCTAACTGCAAAAATTGATTTCAGTCCCAAACACACAATCCAACAACAACACCCAAGATCAAGCACTCTAGATCAATAGAAAGCAAGTGATAAAACTCAAATGGCATAAAAAATTCCTAAATCGATTTAATACTTGCCACAAAAGTCGCACAATTGAGCATTAATGTGGTCGACAAGATAGGTCAAACCAAAACCCGAGATCTCGACAAGGCAAAAGATCCTCAGAGAAATCTGGTCACAACGAAATTTTGTGAAGGACCAAAATCTTTGGATCACAGTGAAAAGCAACCGCCACTAGGTTTCCAAGGAAACCGGGGAATTTCGCCAGGAGGGGATTTTTCAGAGAATAGTGAAACGCCCAGAATGAGTCTAAAACTTAAGGTTTTCAATATATATCGTATGGGGATCATCCACGCAAGCAAGATAAACATCCAAGCACATGCCCAAGCAAGTGAATACTCAAAACTAAAAGGCCAAAACACCAAGAGAAAAAACCCAAAGATCAAGAAAGAGGGTCCCTATTTTCAATGGGGCATGTGTGCAAAAAGTGCACAACAAGGACCTTGTGGTGATTCTAGACTCTTGGGAGTATCCAAACAACTTCATGATTCTTTATCCTAAAGCTACATTAGGTAGGTATCCTATCATCCTTGGAAGGCCATGGTTAGCAACAAAAAATTCTTATATTAGATGTTAGTCGAGTGACATGACCATTTCTAATGGCAGGAGCACCAAAAAGCTTGTTCTTTATCCTCCTGCTCAGCCATCCCATGCCAAGGATAATCACGTATGACTGCATATAGGTGAAGAAGCTAAGGAAGCTAACCCTATGACCCTATGATTTTATGTAGAATCCCTTTCCTGTAGCTTCAAAATGAAGATGAAGTTTTATCTAATATACTTCAAAACCATTGCGAGATAGAGGAGGTGCCACCCTCTCATGCAACTAGTTTCATTGATCCCGTGAAGACACTTATGTCTACTCTACCTGATCTTCCTACAACCACTATTTCTATAGAAAAAATTCCTGCAATAATAGGTATGTTCCACATAATGTTTCCATATGAAATTAAGGTACCATGCATTCATGAAACAACTATGCTAGAGTTAACTACACAAGTACAGGTGTTTGAGGGAAAATATTTTAATATTAACAATAAATTGGGAGAAAAACAACAACTATCATTGGAAACTTTATTGAAGGGCCACCAAAATGCATTTGCATGGGATTATCATGATATGAAAGGACTAGGCCCCAAGCTTTGCACCCATAGGATATATATGAAAGATGATTTCCAACCAGTCAGACAGCCACAAAGAATAATCAACCCTGCATTGAGGGAGATTGTCAAAACAAAATGCAAAAGTTGCTAGATGCAGACTTTATCTATCCTATCTCATACAACCAGTGGGTGTCCCCATTGGTGATTATTCCCAAGAAGGGAGGAACATGGTGAGTCTATATTGATTATAGGGAAATCAATGCTACTACTAAGAAAGACTATTTCCCCTTGCCTTTTCTAGATCAAGTACTGGACTCACTTGTAGGAAAGTAGTACTTCTCTTTCCTTGATGGATTTAGTGGCTACAATCAGATTTAAATTGTACCTAAGGATTAGGAGAAAACAACCTTCACATGTCCATGGGGGACATATTCCTATTCAGTACTTCCCTTTGGTTTATGCAACACACCTACAACCTTTCAGAGAGAAGTCATCAGCATATTTTCAGATATCTCTCTTGATTGTATGGAAATCTATATGGATGACTTTACCACCTATGGTGCTTATTTTGATGAAGCATTGAAGAATCTAAGGAAAGTATTATAGATATGTAAAGACCAAAATATCTCCTTAAACAGTGATAAATGCTTCATGATGATGTAGGAAGGTGTAGTTCTTGCCCACCACATTTCTCACAAAGGAATTTAGGTAGATCCTACAAAAAATGAGGTAATTACTAATCTACCTACACTTGCAAAAAAAAAATATGTTAGGAATTTCTTGGGACATGCAAGATATTACAAGTGTTTCATCTAAGACTTTAGTAAAATTACAACACCCTTGTATACTCTCTTAACCAAAGATGCTAAATTCCAGTGGACAAAAGACGCTTCCACAATATTTTTTGACTTGAAGGCAGCCTTGACTTATGCTATTGTACTTAAGAGACCTAATTGGGGAATTCCTTTTGACATCCAAACTGATGCATTAGACTATGCTATAGGAGCAGTCTTAGGATAGAAAGAAGGAGCCATTAAAAATTCCATTTATTTTGTCAGCAAAAACCTGCAAGGAGTTGAATTGAATTATATAGTAACAAAAAAAGAAATGTTGGTAGTGATCTACACCCTAGACAAATTTAGGCACTACATAATAGGCTACCAAATATTTGTGCACACTAATCATGCAACCATTAGATATCTCATGAATAAACCCCTGATCTTAGGAAGGTTAGCCAAATGGTTATTGTTGATGCAATAATTTGACATAATCATTATGGACAAACTAGGGAAGGCCAATGTTGTTGCAGATTTTATTTCTAGACTAACCACATCAGAAGACAATCATGCCATAGATGACTCCTTTCCTGATGAGCATCTATTTTCCATTAGTGTGCACACACCCTGGTATGTTGACATAGCTAATTACCTTGTGACAAGGAGAGTTCCTCCTCACTTCTCTCCAAAACAGAGAAGAGTTCTAATTGAAAAATATTTTCTTTTTACATGGATTGTTGGATGCTTGTTTTATACTAGATCAGATCATGTTATGAGAAGATTCATGAGGGAAGATGAGACATATGACATTCTGCATGAATTCCATGATGAACCTCGAGTAGGGAATTCTATAGCCAAAAGGACAACAATGAAGATTTTGAACACAAGATACTATTGGCCTACACTCCACAAGGATGTAGGAAGATATAAAAGGAAATGTGATAGGTGTCAAATAATGGGCCAACCAACCAAATCAGATGAGATGCCAATCTACCCCCAAGTAGTAGTCACTCCCTTTGAAAAGCGGGGATTGGATTTTGTGGGACCCATTGATCCCCCATCAAACGATATGTTTTATATCCTAGTATGCACTAAGTATGTAACTAAATGGGTCGAATTCAAGGCCATGAAACATGCCAGAGACAAAAAAAGTTGCATAATTTCTTTATGAATAAATTTTCACATGATATGGAGTGCCAAGAGAAATAGTAACTAATCAAGGAGCTCAATTTACCTCAACACTTTTTACCGCACTAGTTAGTGAATATAATATAAGGCATAAAAATTCTACTGCTTATCACCCTCAGGCCAATGGACAAGTTGAGGTGACCAAAAAAGTAATTGAATCCATTCTAACCAAAACAGTGGGCATTCACAAAAAATATTGGGAAAATAGATTATCATAAGTATTTTGGGCCTATAGAACCACCTAGGAAACTACTACAGGCTTCAATCCATTTGAGCTACTTTATGGGAAGATAGCTACTATGCCAATTGAATTCAAGCACAAAAATATTAGAACTATAGTAGACTTAGGGATGAATATTTTTGAGGCACAAAAAAAAATAATAATGCAACTGAGTGCCTTAGATGAGATGAGGAAGACAACTTTACACCACATTGAATTCATGCAAAATCAAAGAATCAAATGGCATGACAAATTTATCAAAGAGACGAAATTTCAGCCAAGTGATTGGGCATTGCTTTATGACTCGCGATATTGTATCAAAATCTAGCTTCCAAAGAAGAGTTTCTAAAGCAATTCAACCAACCTGCAACACCTGAGCTTCGTACAGCCGAAGGCGATGGACCTAGTGTCCCTCCTTCTGGCTGATTAAGGTACGTACTTGTCATAATGAAGATTTCTACTTTTGTAGAATTCCATTTCTTCACCCATCCACCCATCTGCCCATATGTACCACCTTTCACTCTCTTCCATCACTTCATTCCACCTCACATCATTCCATTTCATTATTATTGATTGCTCAATTTATTTCCTAAAAAGGTGAACGATACTTACTCCATGATCTTTGTAGCATATCCTCCACAAATTTAGGTATGTGCGCATTAATTTATCTCTTAGTTATCTTTATGGTGCATTCATTTAATCGTTGTACGATTAGTATGGATGTTCACATAATTTTCATACCCCGTATCAAATCATTGTTTCCATCCTACATGTGTGGACACATGTCCAAATTTTAGTTGAGGGGAAAGGAAAGATGCAAGTACATTTCCCAAATGTCAGTCCATGATTTTTCTACGTTAATAAATCTAGCTGAGCCGATTTAAAATTTGAAATGAGGGATGGCTCGTATCTGTGATGTGACACTAAATTGTTGTTGCCATTCCTTTTCATCATAACTCCTTTTATTACCTTGTCTTTTCCATTATTGACCCCACCATAGTATCGAATTGCAAAAGATGAAAATAGAAAAGGAAAATTCAGTCGACATTGGTGCAGGACAATATTAGCTAACAAGTGTTGTAGAAAGGATTTTTTTTCAAACAGGGATTATAGGAAAGGAATTTTGCAAAGAGACAATCATTGCAGAAAATGGGAGGCAAACTAATTCAAAATGAGCCTTCGACTCATGATACCTTATTGTAGGATGCATAGTGCTTGCCTAAATTTAGAAATAGTGGCTGGTTGGAATACTTCCTAAAGCTATATGGTTTTGATGAAGGCATTGCACTTGAGTTTTCTCAAAAAAATTAAGAGGGAAAAGCT
The DNA here is from genome assembly GCA_007115665.2 of Sequoiadendron giganteum. Taxonomy (NCBI): domain Eukaryota; kingdom Viridiplantae; phylum Streptophyta; class Pinopsida; order Cupressales; family Cupressaceae; genus Sequoiadendron; species Sequoiadendron giganteum. Next base: position 584,578,597 of record CM021108.1, on the reverse strand, counting down.
ACAGTAAGAGGACTGGAGGTTGTGGAAACTGAGAAGAGAATTGCAAAATTTACAGGGTTACCTACTGATGGTGAACATTACCCTGTTTCTAGAGACACCAAGTCAGCAAGGGCCATATTCACAATACATGATGACCCTCCAATCAACATAGACAAGTAGGGTGCCAAAATAACCTCTCTACTTGAGCCATGGAAGAAGGAAACCATCTACATTATTAGGTACGTCACTTGTGAAGGTTGATTTTCAAACTTACATTCAGTGCATTTCAAAATTTTGAGTCAAATGAGGCAAAAAAGAAGGATGAATGTGTCTAACTTCTTATACAACCTTATCTCCATCATGGAGGTTGAAACTCAAAAAAGGTAGGGACAAATCTGTCTCACACCATTGCCTCATTAAATTGTTGGCTGAAAAATATTTGCATGATGTAGCACCCAAGATGACCTGGGAGGAATTTGTAGATGTTAATCAATTTAGACCTAAGTAGGTGCAATCTAGGGCTTTACCTCAGACATGTAGGTCTAGTAGGAGATTAAGCACGCTTGAAGCCACCCTTGGTGCTTCAACCTTTGGTGTTGGTTCTAGTATGAATTCTCCTAGAATAAAAGGGGCCATAGACATTAGTTCTTCTAAAACAAGGCACTCTAAAAAATAAATTTCTTCATCAGAATCTAATGATGGTGTTCCACTTGAAACCCTAGTAAGAACTAGGGCACATAATAAGAACAAAGAGGCAACAAAAGAAAAAGCCAAAACACAACCTATGGAAAGAGAGGTTTCGAGTCCTAAGAAGAGAAAGGATCACACTATTCATCTTGCAGCCAAAAGAAAATGTGAGAGCCCTCTTAAGAAATCAAAACCAGAAGTTGATATGCTTTCACGGAAAAACCCTAAGTGTGGAAGGACATCACATGAGAGAAAAAAATCCCTAATGGGGTAGGAAAATATCAAATAAAAATATGTATTCAAAGAGGCAACAAAAGTAACCCTGACAAATCTTGCTGCCATTGTAGAGGAAGTTGAAATTCAAGAGAATGAAGAAAATCAAGAGTTTTTGTAGCAAGACCAAGAATTAGATCAAGAGTTCCTACAACAACTACAAGAACAAGAACAAGAGGCCATGCAAAAAGAAGTGGGAGAAGAAATTGTACCTCTGCAACCTGAGCCAGTAAGACAACCTAAATCTATGCAAATAGTGCTATATGGGGTGCAACCGTCGATAAAAACCCTAGTAGGAATTCATAATCCTCCTAATTTTTAAGTGCATACAACAATTTTAAATTTATGGAAAGAGATACAAAGGTGAGAGGAAGAATGGAAAAAGGAAAAGCGAAGATTGAAAAAGGAAATTCAAGAGAGGGATGAAATTATTGATGAAAAGAATGAGGAGATTGCCTCTCTAAAAGAGAGGGTGGACAACATTGCAACCTTGGTGCCACATATTTTAGAATTTAGAACACCTCCAAGAGTTTATGCTCTACACCTAAAGGAAAAATATCTCTCTTTTCAGCTGTCAAAACACATCTCAAGTTTGAATCCCTCAATTGAGACTACCACTAAATTTTTCAATGCTTATAGTATTGCCTCCCCTGAAATGAAGAATTTGTTATGTGAGTTTTATTTACATAATGTTTTTGTAACTCAAGACCAAGATTGGAACCCACTATTGTATGTTGGAAATATCCAACTAAGAGCATTCATGTCTTGGGTGCAAAATGAGATTAGTTGGGGAGAGAAATATAATGCTTATAGGAAGATGGAATCCTATATCCCTTCAGCCATTAGAGCAGAATCAAGAAACCCCAAGGATATTTAAAGAGATTGGAATAGAATGCTTTTTAGGCCTAGTTATGGTAACAAAATTATGCCTTAGATTGAGTCATTTTTCAGTGAATATGAGGTAAAGAAAACAACAAAATAGGACACCATGAAAGGATATCTACACAAAGATGGAACGCTTTGACTGATGAGTTGAAATAGGATGAACCTCATTCCATCCATAACTATCATGCAACAATAAAGAGGATTGAATGATACATTCAGCTTGGGAGAGCAAAGGGTCGAGAGTGGCTTCCCTTGACTTTTCAACCACTTGTCTTCTTGTGGCTTGTTCCAAATTTCAAATTATACAACTATGAATTTGTTGAAGAAAAACAAAGATAGAAAAGACTTAACATAATGGGAGGATTCTACTGAGACCCTGAATCACACTCACTAGACACTGATATTGGATAGTTATCAGTTGCAAATTTCAAAGCTTTGACCAGATAGAAAAAAATTCTTCCCCTACTAGAGGACCAATAAGACATTAAGTTGGGAGGAGTGATGAGCCTAGTTTTTGGTCCAAATTTGGGTAGAATCTATAGCTTATTTACTGAAGTTGACATGGACTTTGATATTAAATGTTGATATTTCCATAATGTTTCCCTCAAACCATAGACATTGGGTTTAATTCTATTTCTAACAATTTTAATGACATTAGCTTATTATGTGGACTATCTATACTAATTTTGCATGTGGTTGATGAATGTTCCTTAAGGTAGTTATAGATGTGCAATTATTATGCGTACTAACATTGCCATGTAGACATACCTGAGGATACTAGTTTGAGAAATGCAATCGCCAGCTGGTCATTGTAGAGGAGGCATTCGAAGGTCAACTGAAGGACAGCGATAGAGATTCCCCATGTCAGCCGCATGTAACCACCTTGCATTAATCTTTCATGATATTGAGTAGTCACAAATGTTATTGCAGTGTTGAGTCTACAGCTGGACTTTCATGTCTGATCGGATTCCCTTACATGTGTAGCCACCCTTTCATTCTTTTATTTGTTTTCCCTAAATGGCATCCTCCCAGTTAGTGGGATTTGACTTCCCTATTTAGTGGGTAAGATAAATAAGGTTGGATTCTCCTTCTTTGGGAGTTCAAAATATTGTCAATTTTTTGAGTTACTGATGTTGTATCTGATCATATACTAAGCATTTCCAGACATGCTACTCTTTTGTAATTGCATTTTCCAATGAATAAGATGAAGTTCTAAGTTGAGAATTTGAGTTTACATTAGTTTTAGAGGATACTCATCTAAGGGGGCCCACTTTGAGTAATATGTCCCTTAGTTTAGTTAGATTAGTTATTAGTTTTGTTTAGTACATAGTTTATAATTTGGCATTGATTGTTCCTATAACCACTAGAATTCCATTCTATGACTGTTCCTGTAGCCAAAGCAGGCAAAGTAGTTCCCTGTTTGTTGTTTAGATTTCCATTCCTATCATGCATTTTCAGCTTAGTTTAATTCTTGAGTGATGTTAAACATTTACTTTGTTCCTTTCCATGCAATTTACTTTCAGTATTGAATCTTTCTTAGCTATAGAATGAAGATGACTACTTTAAAGTTCCTAGTGCACATAATGTGCTTACCTATTTCAAGTTCACGTCCTTGGGTTGAAAATTTAAATGTACCTTCATGATGGTTAATATGGCTATTCAGATCAAATGTCCAATCTCTGAATCACAGTTACAAAGGCTTAGTTATTAAGATCATTGTAGGATGCTGACACCACTTGCATCAACCAAGCATTAGTGAACTAGCTACTCATGGGAGACACCATAGAGACAATAAAGGTAATCTTCTTAATGGTGTGGGACACCATCAAACCCCTAAGCAAAAACACCAATAGCTCCAAAAACCCCATCTCAATAGGGGATTTAGAGAGCACAACAAACCACTGGCAAAAAAGCCACAAATCAATTCAAGAAGCCATCTCCAAATCCACCTCAAAAGGAAGAAGCTCCCCTCTATAGGAGAGATTTTTATGACCAACAGGTCTATAGTTTCCTGAATACTCCGACACCCTCAACCTCCACTTCCATAGGAGAAGCATGCACCTCAACATGATCAAGAACTGAGGAAGTCAGAGGAAAGCACCTTCCAACTCCACCTCCATAAGAGTTGAATCCACCTCCATAAGATCCAAGTAGAAGCCTAGTGCAACAAAAAAACAAAGGTAGCATGAACAAGCTCCATTTCTATGAAAATAAAAACATAGGACAAACCCTCCAAAATCAACACACCCCCCTTACATGTAGATAAGATAATAAAGCAGAAGGGGTACCAAACAACCCAAACACAAAAGGGATAACTATGCCCCTCCAAACAAGCACTACTAGAAAAATGCAAGGCTACATCCAACCCAAAGGCCAACCCCCATAGTAAATTATAGCAAATTCTAACCATCACCAAAGAAGATGGGTAAAAATTAACATCCAAAACCACCCAAAGAACAAGAATCCCAATAGGGACCACATAAAAAGCACAAAGGGTAAGGAAAACAACAAATTCCCAAGAGAAGAAGCACCCCTACCAAGGAAAAGCTTCACAACACATATTTCTCATCCTAGCAGCCTTCAAGGAACAACCTCCCAAAGAGACATCACTAAGACACAAGAGACCATATAGCCAACCCTCCAACACATCCATAGCCATATTTTCAGGAGCATAAGGGGAACCAAACCCCACGACCTCAAGAAAAGAGGAGAACAAGACTGCCCCCAAGGGAACATAGACCCAACAAGCCTCAACCATCACAACAACAAGGTTAGCACAACTTCCCTAGAAAGCACCCACAAATTGGGCAAAGAAGGAAAGAGGAGGAGGTAGAAATACCACCCATCCTCCCCCAACAAATACGCCACCCACATGCCAGCCAAGCCAAGATGCATCAGCCTCAATGAGCTTCACAATTGCCAAAAAAGCTCCAACAACAAAAACTTCAGAAAAATCTTCTGCAATGGACCCACCTCCAAGACATCTCCCATCAAGCAGATGATGGAAGGAGGAAAACCATCCATCTGGTTCATCCTCATCGCTACCATCATATGGAGCTTTCAAACTACAATCTCCCACCCATGTCACTCTCATCGCTCCCTCCACTAGAATCATTTAGGATGCCAATGTTATATAGGGCGTGATTCTAATATTTATTGATATGATTCTTATTAGTTCTTAGAGATTTTTTTATTTTGTTAAAAAAAAACTTTAATTATATTTTTATGTTCTTTGATTTTTAATTTTTTAAATTGTTTTGGAGAAGAATGTTGTATTTGGAGATTTGTAAGAAAATAATATATAAATTTAAGTTGGATAAGTTAAATCTAATTATTTCCCTACAAATAAATATAATTTAAAATGTTGTAAAGCTCCTCAATAAAAGAGGTGTTATCACTAAAATTGGATATAAGAATATCTTTGACAAAAATTCTTAGAAATTCTATGTCAAAAGTGTTCTTTATTTCATTATACTTGTTGGGAAGATCAATTTTATTTTAATATAAGTCTATATATTTAACATAATATTAATACATAGATTATACTTAAATTTGTATTTTTTATATATATTTTTACTAAGTTGATTATTTAGATCATAGTAAAAATATATTCATAACATTACTAATGCTCATATAATTATAATTTTTTTGATAAGACTTAAGCCAATATTCTAGTCCATTTTATAAGATCGGCTAATGATACGTATTTAGTTAATTCTTCAATATATTTTTTAATCATGAGACATTTCAAACCTCAAATCAAAACTGATGAAAAAGGATTAGAAATAGTTAAATTAAGGGATAGATTTTCAAAATTAAAGTAAAATATTTAAAAGATTCAACATCATCCATGATATCAACTAGATTTAAAGTGTGATATCATTTTAATTAATTTCTAAGGGGTTACATATGGGCCCCTAACCAAGAATTAAAAAAATGAATTACAAAAGATAAGGAAATAATACATATAAAGATAAAAATAAATATAACTATAAAAAAATTCCAAGACATATAATCTACACCACCAAAAAACATAAATCAATGCTAACCAATCACCAAAACTACTAATGAGAAACCACCTAGCCTGTAACACTATTTCCAACACTAGTTGCACCATTCACTTAAGTAGTTGCTACCACTCTAAATATTTTGAAAACCCCACATTTTACTCAACCACCATTGATTTGAGGTAACAAGAGTGATTCTACCATAATTAACTAGGGTTGAGAACTAGAAACCATGGATAGTTTATTCATGTTTCTATGAGAAATAAATATTTTGACCATTAATGGATGACAAGGTCAAATAATTACTCACCTCCAACACCCCTTTAGAAAAAGAAACCAAGAGATGTTTAACGACCAAATATGGGCCAAGTAGAATTCCTACATATTGTCCATGTATGATTAAAATATTTTTAGAGAGTAGACTATGCTCATTCAAAGAATCTAAAATAGAATCACCACCAACCTCTAATTCTTGTTTAATATCTACAAACTATGTTCACTAATTCAATCCCTTCCTCTAACTAGGATGAGATTTATAAAGAATAATCATTTTAAACACTTTTATAGAAGGGATAACTTACTCCAAATTCTCTAGAAATTCCTCCATGATTAATTTTATGACCTTAATAGAATACTATCACCCACGCCATTCAAACTAAGAACAATTTAAATCAAATTAAGATAGATAAATTTAGGATAATGAAATATTTGTCCTAGATTGTGGTAGAAGACCTTATCATGGAATTAGAGATCATAACATTTAGAATCAATCCTCTTCACATCAATCGAAAAGTAAAACCATTAAGATATATGGCATATTTTTTGGAGCTTCCAGTTTGTTAAAGAGCAATGGAACTCGATATTTAATGATTTGGTGCTATTTTTATCATAGATTAAGATGGAAAGAGGCTCTTCTTAAGATATGGCTTCATGATAATGTTATTGTTTTTAGTGTTAGATAGATCATCTTGCTGCATTTATGGAAAGAAATATTTAACATTCATAGCAATCACCAAGAAACTGTAGTTTTAAAGCTTTACTCTAATAACTTTTATTGGCTTGCTTCTTTTTTCTCACAACTATAGGTGGAGTCTAAAAGGAATCTCAAGCTGAAGGTACACATTCAACAAATTAAGCTTTAAGTGAACTAGTTGTTAAATAAAAAATTCCCCCATACTGCACAATCTCTAAGGTCCCAGTTATGATTTTGCTGCTCTAGCTCATTGTAAATGTTGTTGATTGGTTCAGTTTAGATTTTTCTATTGGACATTGTAATATTATTGCAACTATTTTTTTCTATGTTATTGGTGTTTTTATAATTATTGTAGAAGTTGAGAAATCCAACTTCAGACTCCAAGATCACCTGTATGCAAATGGATACCTGTCACAAGGAAGAGAATGGATGGAGAAAACAAACAAGGGTTTGATGCTCTAAAAAATGGAGAAATTATCTTATCAAAACAAAAGGGAATTGATGATAACATATACAATGGGATCAATCCTTATAAAAGGAGGTCATGCAAACCCTAAAGAAACCCTAATAGGAAAACATTTAATAATTAATATAATTATTAAATGTCACTTTATGCAAACTAACGTGAAATCTTAAGAAGGGAATAAAGGTAACTTAATCAACATAATTAAGTTAAAAAATTTACTCTAACACCCCCTGAAGATGAGCAACAGTGCAGCTACAAAAAAATGCAAGAAAGCAAAGGTAACTACAATGCAAGAAGGCAAACATGGGTCCCGACAACTAGGCCAGATCAAGTACCCAAATACAACCAAATCTCTATAAAGTGAAGAAATAGAGAAAACCTCATGGGAAAATCTCTACGCCAAAAAGAGATGCAAAAAGCCAAGAAGAACATCACTGAAGTAGAAGAAGTTGCAAACAACTATTGAAAGATGACTACTATTGTGTTGAAGAACCTCCGTTGAAGATAGGATGATTAGGATCAAGAACACAACAATCTGCATGAGTGCCCCAAATGACACTACTCGAATCAGATGGAAAACAAAGGCAAACACCTGGAACGAAGATACAAATGGCACAAGTACCAATAGTCTGAAAACACTGATCAACTGAGAAGGGAAGATTCCTTCCAAGGTGAAACCAAGGAATAATTAGCATGAACAGTATAATACCCCCCCATAATGCTGAACTAGGAGAGCCTGACAGATCCACTAAAATATTGTGTAACACTCTGTAGTGCATGAAGAAGAAGATACAACATCTGAAAGTGCACAAGAAAGCACCTGCAATTGAAAAAGTGGTGTGCAAAACAAAGCACACATGCATGAGGTTGGAATCATATGGATCCACTGTCGTCATGGAGGGACACTCACTGGACAAAGGTGTGATGGCAAAACAAAGGCACTACACAACCCCCCATGGCACTTTATAAAATAGTGTGAGTACAAAATATGGCACAACCTTATGTGCAAAATCCCCAAAAATACATGTACAATAGTGTGGCACTTTATCTCAGTGTGTTTACATAAAATATTGCTTACAAATGATGCTCAAAATACCCACAAAGGACAAAACACAGGAAATATATGAAGAACAACCAAAAATGAAGCATCCCATGCAAACAAAAAGTTCCCAAGAATGAAGATGTCCAAGTAATTCACTAGAGTGTGAAAACACAAAAAACTAAATAAAATATACCTGGAGTGAAATCTGGAAAAATTGCATGGATGGAACTGAAGAGCTCTAAAATATGGTTCCAATGCCACTGAGATCGCGAAAAATGGAGAAACAGGTCAAAAGTTATGAGCTCGGGATTGAAAGCAGCTCCTTTGACTTCAACTGGCTGTAGAGTGCATCAATAGTAAAATGAAGCAATGAAACCCACACCACTGGAAATTTGACAGAACCATCTTTCCGACAATATCTCGTTTGCCAAAAACTGATATCGTATGGCTAAGTTATGGCCTCTGGAAGAAAACAACTCCAAAGGGGAAAAAAACTAGTGCTGCATTAAATTTGACGGTCATACGGCCATCGCAGCAAAAAAATGAGCTTAAATTTGACGGCCAAATGGCCATCACCGAAAAAGTGCAATAGGGCTTATTTAATAAAAAGAGATTTTTTATATTAAAAAAATAGTGTTAATTTTTTTTTTTTAAAATTAAAAAAAACACAGGGGGCCCGCATGGGGCCGCTGCCTACCAAGGTGGCAGGGCGGTACCCATGTGGTACCAACTATTGGAGGGGGGGCCACTTCCTATCATAATGGCAGGCGACGGTACCATTGGTACCATCCCTGCAACCGCAGGGTACCCAAACCAGGCCTGAGCAAGCCTTTAAACTGCTTGCTTCTGTTTTTTTGATTTTTTTTTAATAAAAAATCAAATTTTTTACAATGAAAAACTGCGAAAAATTTGCAGAAAAGAAATATTTAATTTTTTTTGATGAAAAATAATTCCAAAAAGATGATGCGGAATTTTTTTTTTCTTTTTTACTAGGCAGACGGACGGCCATACGGGTAAAAAAATTTTGCCCCTCAAATCAACTTTGTCCAAAATGGACGAATGAACAATCGATTTAGGGGTTTTGGACCGCAACGGACGCAATGGCGAGGTCCGTTTGGCCTCAAAATTCTTTGAAATTGTAGGTGAATCCCTGGATCAAAAAATGCAAACCCCAAAACTATGAATGCCTGATCCAACCTTGTAGCTCCAAATTCTTCAAACAAGAATAGGCATGTAGCAGGAAAACTCTGATACTATGTAGAAGTTGAGAAATCCAACTTCAGACTCCAAGATCGCCTGTATGCAAATGGATACCTGTCACAAGGAAGAGAATGGATGGAGAAAACAAACAAGGGTTTGATGTTCTGAAAAATGGAGAAATTATCTTATCAGAACAAAAGGGAATTGATGATAAAATATACAATGGGATCAATCCTTATAAAAGGAGATCATGCAGACCCTAAAGAAACCCTAATAGGAAAACCCTAAAAGAAGCCCTAATAGGAAAACATTTAATAATTAATATAATTATTAAATGTCACTTTATGCAAACTAATGTGAAATCTTAAGAAGGGAATGCAGGTAACTTAATCAACATAATTAAGTTAAAACCTTTACTCTAACAATTATGAGATTGTATTTTCTACTATTTTGTAACTTCTATAACTAGTGGTTGTTTTCTTGGCCATTATGGCTTATTTTCTTCTTTTCTACAGTTTAATACTACTCTTTACCTTTGTACTTTGCATTTTCTCTCAATACAAAAAAAAAAACATTTAAAAACCACCATGCATGATCCATTGTAGCCACAAATGAGCACCACAAGGTGCCACACACCCAAACAATAAAAAAAGTTATTAAAAAACCAAGGCACATTAATAACATATAAAAATATCTTCACACAAACTAAATCAAAGTCGCATGTGGTAAAAGGTATGAGTTTTCTAGAGAGTACTAAAAATAAAATACATCAACACTCCTAGGGTGATCCCAAAATATCATGTCTCACTTTTTTTTATCTAAGCAAGATACTCAAAATTAACATTTTCTTAGCATTTTTCAATTTGTGTCAATTATATTGAACAAATAGTCAATAATCTGATGATGGCATATGTTATTGAATTGTAACATTTTCTATATAGATTCAAGTTGTAATTTTTTAAAAAAATTAATGAATTGTTTCGATCATTTCCATTTCTATTTTTCATATCACACAACATCATTGAAAACGAAAAATTCCATATTTTTCTTGGAATTAGATCACTAACTCCAATGTCTAGTGCATATATATTTTATGTAATTTTTTATTAAATATTTTACATTTTATTAATTTTTAAATTAACACAAAAAATATATTTAGACCTATATTTTTTGTAAAATATATAAAAATAATTTTTTATTTTTCATCAAAATATGGAAATCCATGTGAAGTGCAATATTCTTTTTTGATATTTTCTATTAACATTTGTTATTTTTCCTAGTGTCTTGAATAAAGATCATTATTTTTCTTAATGAACTTACATTCATTACAAGTTAACAATATATAATATTAAAAACATAATACATATTATAATCTAAAAAAGTTAACACTAAGAGTTACATACTAAGAAAATAGAATTTCCAAATGACTTCATTTGATCCTTATAAGATGAAGTAAATTGTTTTTTGTTAATATTTCAACAAGTGCACATAATACTTTTTCAAAGGTTTTATTTAAGCCTACAAGAGTTCTATCCAAGGGAATTTGATCTAAGGGAGTCTAATATGATCACCTTAAATAAAACTCCTTTATATGGAATCCCTACAATTTTAAATCACACATTTTCTAAAATTACATATTTTTCAAGGAAAAAATAAGATCCCTCACAAAAGAGTGAATGCAAGATGCTTTCACATAAATCATGATTACACTCATTAAGATGGATCTATATTATAAAATAAATTTTCCAAGCATTGGCACGTCTTAGTGGTCACTAGCCAAAGTTGTAAATTGATTTTTAGCCACATCCCAATTTGTTAAGAATTCACAGCCCCATTACATTCCAAAAAATAATAGGGGAACCTAATGTTAAAAAAATTGGTACAAAAATATTTATATTTATTTAACAAAGTACGAGTCTTTGAATTAGACATTATCAATGATAAATGACATTAATCACAACCATCAAATCATCTTCAACCAATTTTTTATTGACAATTTAACAACACAACGAAGAAAATACCATGAACAACCACCATTTTATTCATTTTAATGTCTAATAAGAAAACCCCTTTTAAAAAAGTATTTAAAAATCATCCTAAAATTTGCAACATTTAAATTACCTTAATCCACCTATTAAAATTTAATTTAAATAAAATATTAAATATTCCAATGAATGTAACTATACTTTTTCATGTAAACCATTACTCCGTTAAAAAAAGTACCAAACAAACATTATCTGTTATTATTAAAATAAATCTATAAATAAATTAAATATGATTAATCCTATTTATAATGATCACCATATGATATACATTTGAGTTCCCAAATAAAGGAAACTAAATTTTGAGAGAGAAAGTACCATAAAATAGAGATTAGAGATTGAATAAAAAAATTATGATGAAAAAATAAACTTTTACTTAAAAATAATTGTAAAGTTTAATAACTTTTTATTTAAAAATAATATGAATTTAAAACCCTTTACTAAAACATAATCAATTTTTGAGAAAAAAACGATAAGAAATCCACATTTATCTCATTATGAATAATTGTTTACTAGGAGTAGATGATGAACCTTATAGTGGAAAATTCTATTTTTAAAAGTATGACCAAATTTAACTATTTTTAAATGAATAATGTTTATATTTTTTATTTCTTATGTGTAGATAGAACATATTTTATTTTATTTTATAAAAGATTTTTTTTAATTGATATATATAAATTTATTAGTTTTACTATTTTTCATGTATTTTCTTTTAAAAGTTTCTAATAATGTGATAAGTCATAAATAAAGGGGAATGAATAGGTTTGAGAATAATTTTGCATTAGGGAAAGCAAAGCATAAATTATTTTAGGAAGTTAGATTATTGTTAGAAATTTAAAAGGGGATGAAAATGATGGATAAAAATTAGGAGAGGGGATGAAATATGGTTTAGTTAGAAAGGCATATAAATTTAATAATTGGTGCATTGACGTTTTATGTATATTGAAAGGGTTGTTCTACCATTCAATTTGATTATTATTCTCACAGATTCTTACATGATATATTGGAATTAGGAACATCCTAGAGGTAGTGCAATTTTGTATCATCAAAAATAATTATCTTTATTTATATTTGTGAATAATGAATTTAGGCTATCATAGTGTGGGGAAAAATGGTGTAGGAGCACGTAGGCGAACAGACAATTGACACCAAAAATATTGTTTGGTTTGATTTCAATTTTGGTTTTGTTCATGTTTGGTTTACTTCACTTCGATCAGCACCTAAACCTCTTAAATTTAATGCTTCAAAGAGATGTTGAGTTTTGGTCAAATATTGTATTTGCAGCTTCCTTGTAAATATGTATGCAGAGTGTGAATCATAGACCAGGTACTTGAACCATTCTTCCAATGCCACATATGGTTTCGATTATTGGATATGAACAAAATGGATTTGTCGAAAAAGTCTTAAGAAAACCATATTATGGAGCCTTAAATTGGATGTTATTGATATGTCTTTTCATCTTTCAAAGAAAGACAAGCAGACGTGGGTTAAGAAGAAGCATTTTGTTTTGAAACAAAGCAAAAAAAAATTATTACAAGTGTGGCTACATTGAATGAATCTTCTTTAAAAAAATAAAAAGTACAACAAAACTCATGGTGGTGCATACATACAATGAATTAAATTTCATTTTCAAAATACAAGAGGAAGATGAAAGGTGTGCAAAAGCCAAAATGACAAGAATATGATATGCAATTGTGAACAGAAGTGAACAAGACACCGATTGAGGGAAATTCAATGGGAATTTAAAAATAAATAGAAAATGCATAAGGGGGTCAATAGAATATGAAGAGGTAGTTAAAGATGGCAGATTTAAAAAAACCAAAATACAAGGCACCACGGTTTGGAGAACATAAAAGCTACCCGAGGAGAATTGAAAGAAGACTGCGGAGGAAATTGAAGAGGGGAGGGGTTGTGCCATCTCCTTGGGCCTTTATATCTGTAGATGTATATATGTAAAAATATTTAAAATATAATAAAGATTCTAGAGGAGCTGAAAGGCTACGAGTGGGTTGAATAGAGAGAGTAGCAGTTAAAAGGTTTATGTGTGCGTTCAAAAAGAGTGATAAAAGGTTGTGAATGTGTGAAGTAGAGTATGCCCATGAAGAGAAAAATGAGAATGAAGGTAGTTGCACTAGAACAGGGAAATATTTGATTAGGTGACTAAGTGTGAGATAGGCTATTGAAAGCCAGAATTGAAATTTTGTAACAAAATAGTTTTATGTTGGCATGAATAAAATTGAATTGTTATTGTTGTCAATCATAGGTGTTTCAATATTTTTTGTGTTTTGAGTTGGAATTTTCCAGAGGGGAGTACCCTCTTGCATCAATTGGTATCAAAGTAGGCAGTTCTAAGCATGTGGATAGAGCATCGAGAGAGAGGTAGTTCGAACCAGGACCTGTGGGAGAAAGTGTGGATGGATCACCCATAAGGAGGTAGTTCGCACATAGAAAGTGTGTGAAGTGGTAGTGAAGAAGCTCATGAGAGCTATTATAGGTGTGTGAGGAATCTTGGTAGCGAGAGTGAGAGCTTGAAGCCGTGAAGGAAACTTGGGAAGTGATCACAGATTGAGAGAGGTGAGATTGCAGCAAACAAAATGGGTTGGGTTGTGAAGAGGCCCATACAAATATGGTTTTGGGAGCAGTATTGGGATGATGTGGAGGATGAATTGTGTGAAGGGTTGGAAAAGTAGAAAAGAGTGTTGGAAAGAGTGAGAGGAAAATGGTGAAGAGTAGTGAGAAGAAGAAGGTTCTCTTGAAAGAGGATAGCAGAAAGAATAATAGAAGAAATGAGTGTTGCAGCCCCAGATGGAAAGCGAAAGAAGTAAGAGAAACCTCTATTGATGAAGAAGTTGCACCAATGACATGCCATGAGGAAGAAATGACAATAGAAGAAGAAAAGATAGAGGTGAACAGTGAAGAGGTCATAGCTAAAGGTGAAGGTGAATCAGATTTTTTCGCTCAACTCTGGTTGATTTAGGAAGAATGGATGATGAAGTTCATTGATGTGGCAAAGAGAGATGAATGAAAGATTGCATTTGATGAGAATATGTAAGGTGTTGTAGTAAAATTTGATATTACAATCATGAGTGAAGATGAGGTAAATCAGTTTTGTGATGTTATTTCATTTTTGGAGGTAGTAATAGAAGATGAGATGAATAGAGCACAAGAACATGTAATAGACTATTGGACTCCTACAATGATTTAACAACTAAGCCCTTATAGTTGTGATTTAGAGATTGGACATCTAACTTAAATAGCTATTTCAATCATCATGAAGGTGCATTTAACTTGTCAACTCAGGGACGCAAACTTGAAATGGGTTAGTAGAGTATGTGCAGTAGGAATCCAAAGTAGCCATATTCATCCTACAACTAAGAAAGACACAATGCTGAAACTAAATTTCTTGGAAGGAAATAACATAAGTGCATGTTGAGCATCAACCAATAACTATACTAAGCTGAAATGCATGACAAAAATGAAAATCTGAGTGAACAAATAAGAAACTACTATGTCTGCTTTGGCTGTAGGAACAATCACAGAAAGGAATTCTAGTGGTTGTAAGAACATACAGTGTTGGATTCTTAACTAATTACTGAACATAAAATTACTAAATAAGGGATGGAATAATCACCAAGTGGGCCCCCTTGGATGAGTATCCCCTAAAAAAAATGTAAACTCAGATGCACAAACTTATAACTTCATTTAATTCATTGGAAAACATGAGTACAATCGAGCAACATGACTGTATTTCTAAAAAACTAAGAGTGCAAGTACATCATCAGATTGAGCAACCTCTTGAGAAGGAGCATATGAGCCTTATTTATAAGAAAAGTATCTACTAACTAATCACTTAGCAAGATATTCAAATCTGAAAGATCAAGAGGATGCCACTTTAGGCAAAGCATAAAAAGTGGAGAGGTGGTTACGCATGCACAAAATCTGGCCAAGCATGTTTATTTGAACACAAACTTAGCAAAGTAGTAACACCTATATTCACTCAACAGACAATTAAGACCATTTATAGGGTGGTTACAACTTCAATTTGAATGAGGAATCTACCACCATCAAGATTATTCCTTCATTGAATGACCACCTTCTTGACTAGTATGGCAGATGACCAACTAGTAGAATCTTCCTTAATTATAGGCCTCTAATTATATCTTCATGACAATATAAGTACGCACAACAACTACATATTTGTAACTATCTTAAAGTGACATTCATTAATCCACATGTAAAATTAACATAGATAGTTCATATAGAATGTGAATGTAATTTAAAGGCTATGAAAATAAACTCATGTCCAATGTCTATGGTTTTAAGGAAATATCATAAAAAGGTCAACATCCAAGTATCAAAGTCTATGACAACTGCAAAAAATGGATAAAAAACTCTACCAAAATTGAACCATAAATTGGACTCATCACTCCCCCCAACCCTAAGGTTTTGTTGGTCCTCCAACAAAGGAAGAGTTTTCCTTTTGCTTAGTTAATACCCTAAAATTTGCAACTGTCAGCTATACTACATCAGTTTTTGTTGTGTGTGAATTAGGGTCCCAATAGAAATCTTGTTTTCTGTCCAACTTGCTCCATCTTTATCTCTTTGTAGCTATATCATATAGGAAATACCTAAAATTTGGCACAGGCCACAATACGATAGGCGGCTGAAAAGTTAGTGGGAGCCAAAATTATCCCTTTTTCCTTCCAATATAAATATATCTATCAACTCTATTAAGTGTTGTAGCATAGTTCTACATAGAATGAGGCTCAACTTGTTTCAATTCATTAGTTAGTTTGTTCCACCTTTGTGATAGGTATCCCATTATAGATTCCCCTATGGATTTTGCTACTTCCTCATATTCTTTATAAACTTCTTCTCTCTCAGGTAGGGTCCTATTGCCATAGCTTAGTCGCTAAATAATTCTATGCCAATCCCTAAAAATATCTCCTAGATTTCTAGATTCAACCCTGATGGGTAGGGGAGTGTTGGATTCAATTTGCCTATAAGTCTTGAACTGTTTTACCCAACTAACTTTGTTTTGTATCTAGGACATAAATGCCCTTAATTGGACACCTCCAACATACAAAAGTTGATTCCAATCATGGTCTTGGGTCACAACATAATTATGCAAATAGAATTCACACAACAAATTCTTCATTTCAAGAGGAGCAATCCAGTAAGCATTGAAAAATTCAAGAGGGGTCTCAATGGAAGGATTCAAACCTGAAACAATCCTTGCTAGTTTAAAATAAAGATGATTCTCTTATTGGAATATGGCTTCTAGTGTTGTCATTGATGGAAACCTAAGTCATTGATCCAGTGCGCACTTTAGTATTTGGTCATATCGAGAGACAAAGAAAAGAATAGAGTATTCGACTAAAGGTGAACCTATTTACATTGCCAGTTTATCAGTTTGTGCTGTGGATATCAAGGAAGGTCTTTTGGGAATCTAGAATATCTTATTCTTGAGTTTTGTGTTAGCACATTAATCAGTGTATGAGTTAGAGGATCCGGTCGATTGATTTTATGTTTATCAGTGCTAGAAGGCCGACTTGGTGGATATAGTCATTGTGGATGTTTAAAGAGTAATTGCTTAAATTTTTTCTGTGTTTGAACATGATTATTTAGGTTCTTACTATGTTTTGGCCAACTTTTGATGATACGAATTAAACATCTTCTCTGGTTTAAGCTGACAATTGGAAAATATTCTATGTTTCATCAAAGTCGACATGTAGATGATATTATCCCTTGTTGCGGATATATAAGATCAATTGTTTATATCACTTAGAGGTGTGTGTGAGGTTTGTGTGATGAAAATTTGAGTGAGCGAAGTATGATGCAAATATCAGAAGGATAGAAAGGATTTGTGATGTGAATTAAAAGCATAACAGAGCAGAAAAGAAGAATCAGATAGGACATAAATAAATTAATGTGCTTAATCGGAACTATAATCAGGCATTGATAGATGCTATCTCTTTAGTTCAATTCCTCAAATGTATTTAATCTAAACATTTTGTAAGGTAGTGAGCGTTTCTATTTTGAGCAATGATCTCTAGGTAGTGTGCCTGAATACATGTGCATTCTCATTTATAAAACACTTATATTTGAGTACTCAAATTATGGATTGACCTCCACCATGGTTTCTGCCCTAAAAGGGTTTCCACATAAAAATCCTTGTGTTATGTTGTTTTGGATGATTTCTTTATGTGCTTGTATCTTTCTTTCAGTTCACTGTTGTAAGTGATTTAAAAATTAGATTAATAATGTTAAATATTACATAACACTGATTCACCCCCCTCGCATTGTTCCTTGAGTCCAACAATTGGTATTAGAGCCTAGTTCCTTAGAAGAAGTTTAACAACTTGAGGTGGATCTTGGAATGTAATGGACTTTGGTAGTCTTCAACAACAAATTTTGGTGGCACTTGATGATCTTGATCAATCCAAAACAAAAGTTTGGGAAATGAAAGAAAATCTTAAGGATGTTGAGAAATTCATTTAGTCATTAAAGATTGGATTACTAAGTCTAGGGAGAAGAGAAAGGATCTTTGTGATCAGATTAAGCAAAAAGAGAACACAAGCATGGATGATGCTCACCTAAATCAAACCTTGAAGTAAATAACTAAAGAATGTGAAAAGCTTGTCAGTGACAATGATTCCCTAAAGCATGAGATGGAATCTATGGTGATGAAGCTGACTAAGGAGATTGAAGAAAGAAAGAAGAATGCGAAGAATCTTGCTCAGTCCTTAAAAGAAAAATCTGACCAATGTAGTAGAATTAATGAAGGATTCATTCAGATGGAGATTGAACTGAAACAATCCAATTAAGAGGAGCTTGAAAGAAAAATTATTATTCTCGAGGATGAAATTGATACTGCAAATGAATACAAGAAGAAGTTCAGGATTAGCTCAGTTAAGCTTGATGAACTGACTCAAGGTTAGAAAATTGGGAATGGCAAGCAAGGTCTTGGATATGAGAAAGGAGAAAGTTTCAGATTTGGACAAAGGAATTTTAGACAAAGAAATCAAATGAACAAAGAAAAAAGGCATTTGGTAAGACAATCTAATGGTCAAAATTTAATGGATACTATTTTGCTTGCAATAAATTTGGTCATATGGCTGCTCAATGTAGAATTAAAATGAAATCAAGTGATCCATCATTCTCTAGTCAATGCTTCAATTGCAACAAGTTTGGTCATAACTCTATTGAATGTAGAAATATGTCAAACAACTCTATCAGTAGAAGGAATGTTAAATGTTATACCTATGGAAAAATTGGACATATTTCTAACCAGTTTAGATCAAGAATAAATAAATGGAATGACTAGTCTAGACAAAGAAATGTTGTGTGTTACAATTGCAACAAATACGGTCATATTACAAGATTCTGCAAAAAAAAAATATGGATAGAAAGGGTCCGGTATAAAAAGGGAGAAATACACAAAAAGATGTTAAAGGAAAAGGAAAAGGAAAAGTGACTATGGATGAGATAAGAGATCAGATGAAGAATACATGGGTGAAGAAGAGTTCCTTGGTTGCAAAAAATGAGCTAGTACTAGAACCTGCTTCTTGTAATTCCTCCAAGAATTGATTTCAAGTCATTGGCCCAAGGGGAGTTTTTCAAGAAAATATTTTTTCCCCTATCTACAGTTGGTGTTGGAATTCAAAATAATTGTCAACAATTGTATTAGTAATTTACATATGCATTTAAAAACACTCATAAATAAATTCAAATAGTTGAAAGTCCGCAAAATAATTTTTTCTCTCACTGAATGAGAAAACAGGGTATCCGGAACACCTAGGGAAAAATAATTTATTACAAAGGGCTAAGCATGTGAGTTATAAAAATCAAGTTGGAACCCTCATTAGCCACTTTATGTTGAAGAAAAGAAAGAAGGAGAACCCTCTGTAGTAGAATTTTGAAAGCATGAAGATAATTTAGGAGTGAAACCATAATTCACCGGGTACTTAAGTTGCATTGAGAAGTTTCCATTTAATTTTGTGTACGGTTGAAGAAATTCTTGATAGAAACATGAGTATGAAAGATAAAATGATAAACCTAGATGAGTTTAGCAGTGAAAGGATTAGAGTTGTAAGAAACATGTTGCCCACTAAACTAAAATGGTTGAAAGAAGCAAAACACAAAAGCTTGAATATTTGGAGTGAATTTCCCTATTTCGAGAACACACAAATTGTTAAGTTTGTTCTAAATAGATTGAATGATGATACTCTAATTCTAGATAAACCCTACCATATCTTGAAAGAAGTGATTGGAACTGTAATTGGATTATGCAAAGTTGGGGATATACCAAGAAAGAAGTCAATCCAAAATAAGAAGGCGAAACTCTAACTAGATTAATTGGAGATCAAAGGGCATTAATAATCTCAACAACCATAGATTCAGTGACAAGGTACATTGTGCATGGAGTATCCTACAAAATCTTTTTCAGAAATAGAGAAGGTGCAACTTCGACAGGTTTCGTTTACATCTCAAACAAGATGATAATGGAAGAACAATATTTTGAACTTTGTTGATTAATGAAAGATCAACTAATGGAGAATGTATAATTGACAAAGATGATAGGTTACCAATTCAAGTTTGGTACTTTGGTTATATGTCTTGTGATGTACTTTTTGAATTGCTTACCACTGAACAACAATGCAATATGGGAAAAGAGTGAACCAATTTGTAAAAAAATTTACATACACTTTAACAATCTGGAAAACTTTGATCAAGCATATGAAATTTTGTTTAGAAGTTTTCTAGGAAAGTTTGGCTCAATTGGTATTTCTCTTCTAGTAAGGGCACTTGAAGTTGGTTCCTCCTGTGGTGAGATGGGGAGAAAGAATAAAAAGGAAAAAGAAATTGCTGACTGTACTCCTCCAACATGCAAAACTCCAAGAGTTGAAGGGAAAGGAAAATAATAAATGATTGTAGATATACCTGATGAAGAATCTGATAAGGAAAGTGAGGACACCCAAAGAAAAGAACTGGAAATAACTGAACTAGATAAAGAAAAGGAAATGTTAGAATAAATTGAAGAAGAAGGTGATCTAATCAAAGAAAAGCTATTGCAGATTATTCATGAGGAAGATGGTATGCACAAAATTGCAAAAATATGGTCCATCAGACCTTCATATGAGTAGGAAACGATTTTAAACATACTAAGTTCTCATCTTGTGCACAACCAAATCTATCTAGAGAGCTTACAAAATACGTTATGAGAAGAGATGATAGAATGCATCAAGGAAATCATGGATTCTGAGTCTCAGAACAAAGAAGAAGAAGAAGTAATTTTACACTTGAAATATCAGTATAGATTATCTCGCACTAAGCTAAAAAGGCATATGAATCAGCTAAGGAAATGCATAAATACAACAAATAACATCTACAACTATTGTCTTTGATAGCCTCATGCAATAAACAAGTACAAAGAAAAGTTGGAACAAATTGAAATAGAGCTGAACAATATTGGACAAGACTTTAACATGCTTCAAGATTGAGGTGGTGCAATCAAGAAAAGGATTCAAGAATTATAGTCAGAGCATACAAATGTTCAAAATAATAAGAACTAGATTATTGACACCTTTTGGAAAGTGGACATAATAGAATGCAGATTGAAACAATTAATTGAGATACTAAGGGAAGGAGAAATATTGGAAGAAGCCATCACCATTCTGGAATCCCTCACCAATATTATCAATCGAACATCTGAAAATAGTAGCATGATCATAATAACCCAAATCACAATAGAAGCATGAAAGAAGTTTCTTCTAGAGATGAAGGAGAAATAAAAAATAATCTTCTAATACAAGTAGCAATTGTAACTCTTCAAAATTTTGAACCGGTTTTTGAAAAAGTAAGTTTTTGGTTTCACTCCAAAAGGGATTACTGTAAGATTTTGTATTTGGCTTTGTCATTGATGTCAAAGGGGGAAAGAGAGTAGTGAAAAAAGCCTTATCAAACTTAGGGGGAATTGTGTTAGAAATTACTTTTTGAAGTCTTGAAGGATTGGAGTATATTGGTTCTGACACTTAGTCATTTTTCACTAAGTGTTGCCATCAATTCCAAATGGGGAGATTGTTGGCATATGGCTTCTGGTGTTTTCATTGATGGAAACCTAAGTCATTGATCTTGTGCGCACTTTAGTATTTGGTCATACCGAGAGACAAAGAAAATAATAGAGTATATGATTGAAGGTGAACCTATTTACATTACCAGTTTATCAATTCATGTTACGGATCTCAAGGAAGGTCTTTTGGGTATCTTTAATATCTTATTATTGAGTTTTTCATTGGTGCATCAATCGGTGTACAAGTTAGAGGATCCTGTCGATTGATTTTCTATTTATCAGTACTAGAAGGCCGACTTAGAAGATATATCCATTGCAAATTTTTAAGGAGTAATTTCTTTAAAATAAATTGTTTGAACATGCTTATTTAGTTCCTTACTATGTTATGGACAACTTTTGATGATGCACATTGAAAATCATTTGTGGTTTAATCCAACGATTGGAAAATATTCTATGTTTCATCAAAGCCGACATGCAGATGATATTATCTCTTATTGTAGATATATAAGATCGATTGTTTATATTATTTAGAGGTGTGTGTGTGTGTGATGTGAATTTGAGTGAGTGAAGTATGATGAAAATATTAGAAGGATAGAAAGGATTTGTGATGTGAATTAAAAGTAGAGTAGAGTAGAAAAGAAGAATCAAATAGAAGGACAAAAATCCATTAATGTGTTTAATCGAAAATGTAATCAGGCATTGATAGATTCTATCTCTTTAGTTCAATTTCTCAGATGGATTTAATCTAAAAATTTTGTAAGGCAGTGAGCCTTTCTGTTTTGAGTAGTGAGCTCTAGGCAGTGTGTCTGAATGCATGTGCATTCTAATTTATAAAACACTTATATTTGAGTACTCAAATTGTGGATTGACCTCCATTGTGGTTTTTCCCCTAACAAGGTTTCCATGTAAAATCCTTGTGTTATGGTGTTGTGGATGATTTTTTTATGTGCTTGCATCTTTCTTTTAGTTCAATGTTGTAAGTGATTTAAAAATTAGATTAATAATGTTAAATATTGCAGAACATTGATTCACCCCCCCTCTCAGTGTTCCATGAGTCCAACATATCCTTCAAATATAGAGCATAGACCATTGGAGGAGTCCTACACTCTAAGATATGAGGTACTAAGGTTGTCATACTATCCACCTTTTTATTTAAAGAAACAATTTATTCATTCTTATTTTCAATCTCTTCATCTCTCTTTTGAATTTCCCTCTTTAGCCTGCATTTATCCACTTTCCATTCTTCTTCCCTCCTTTGCACTTCTTTCCATAAGTTCGTGGCTACCATGTGCATTGAAGAATCAAAGGGCCTATGTATTCCTACCAAAAATCATCCTAACACTTTTGCTTACTCTTCATAGAGTACCAACTGTAGGGCTTCTATTTGTTCAACCAATTCTGGTTGTAGGGGTGTTGACTATTCTCCCAGTTCTAGCTACAGGGCCTCAAGTTCATGTTCTTTCTGCAGGAACTCTTGCTTCATATCTTGTTATAGGAGCTCTTGGTTTTCTTCATACACTTGGCTTTCAACTTGTTCTATGATGTCATCAAGATATGCCAATGTTATGTTTTCTGCTTCCTCAAATATGCCCTTTTTCTCGACATTCACCTGCCCCATTGGAGCTTTTGTATCCTCCCATGATGTTTCTCTAGGGTTAGGGGTTCCTTGTAGAAATACACCAAAGGTTGGTCCAACTAGTCTTGATTTTCTAAGAGGGATTTCATGCTTTTATTTTTTTGCAGGAAGAACTCTGTCAACCTTTCGTTTCTTAGAACTTGGCACTTCTTTTTCTGTCATTTTCATTTTAAATTTTCTCTTTCTTATTTCTGCCTTCTTCTTCTTTTGTTCCCTAGTTCTCATTAGGATTTTGAGAGGAACATCATCATCAAAATATGGAGAGGAACATTATTTGTCTGAATGTTAAGTCTCAGAAGAACTAATCTCTATGGTTTGCTTGGCTGTAGGAGGGTTTACATTAGGGCTTCTGCCAAAATTTGAGGCTCCAGGAGTGTCTCAAACATTTCTGACTCTCCTACTAACACTATGAGGTTGAGGAAAAACCCTAGGTTGAAAATTCTCTAGTCTAATTTGATCAATATTCAAGATTTTTTCCCAAGTCATATCAAATGCATCATGCAGAGACTTCTCAACTAATAATTGGATTAGTGAGAAACAAAATTGTCCCTACCTTTTTGGGTCTTGGCTTCCATGATTGAAAGAAGGTGGTATAGAATTTTTAGCACATCCATTCTTCTCCCATGCCTCATGTGGTTTAGGAGTTTGAAATTCATAGAATGTAGATTCAACTAACGACCTTCACACATAATATATTTCACAACATAAACCGCTACTTGCTTCCATGGCTCAGGCAAAGAGATTATCTTTGCACCTTGTTTTTCCACACTTAATACGGGTCACCAGGCTCTATAAATTCAGCCCTAGTTGACCTGGAATCTTTGGTAGCAAGGTAATTTTCACCATCAACAAGCAACCCTATAACTTTTGCAATACTCACTTTAATGGCTATGACGTCCAACCCTTTTATCGTGGCATTTCCTTTAGACAATGTTTGGAAAAATTTCAATGCAACGTCTTCATCAAAACCATTCAGCTTCAAGAAATAATCTAACCATCCACAATTTCTAAACTCAACCAGGCAAGGTGCATCTTGTAGTAATACATCATGAACTATGGGTTCATTTCAAATTAACCCACCTCCCATTGTTTAGTTGTCTGCAATCAAATAATCACTCTGTAAAGTTTCCATTCTTGCAATCTTTTTTCTGAAAGCCAAAATTCTCCTTCTTGTAATGCTACCAAATTTCCAACGCTAATGTCATCTGAATTTTACCTTTTTGGCTTAAGATTATGACAGGAGCAATAAAGGCAGTAAAGGATTAATAAATGAAGGCCATGATTAAGAATAATGGTGGCGGTTGATGTCATTTCACACAAGTGAGCTGTCATCTCTCTCAAAATTCAATTCAACTCAATAACTTAAACTTTGCTGACATGAACCAATATAGACAGAAACGCGGACATGGTATTCACACTTTTCCACCCCAACCTAAATTTGGACATGTGTCCTCACATGCAAGGTGGTAATGATGATTTTATAGGGGCATGGAATAATTGCATGCTATAGAGAACATCCATATTAATGTACAAAAATTAAATGAATGTACTATAAGATAATTAAGATATAAAAAATTGATGTGTACATACCTGAATTCATGGAAAATTTATTGCAAATATTATGGGGAAAGTACCTGTCACTTTTTAAGAAATCAATTGACCAATTAATGAAAGTGGAGTGGAATGAGGTGGAATGGAATGAAGTGAAAT
This sequence comes from Sequoiadendron giganteum, assembly GCA_007115665.2. Classification (NCBI taxonomy): domain Eukaryota; kingdom Viridiplantae; phylum Streptophyta; class Pinopsida; order Cupressales; family Cupressaceae; genus Sequoiadendron; species Sequoiadendron giganteum. The sequence continues at coordinate 584,553,625 of CM021108.1, read as the reverse complement.
GATGGTGATGTGATGAAAGAGAGAGAAAGGTGGATATGGATGGGCGAATGGGTTAAGAAGTGAACCCCCACAAAAGTGGAAGTATTTATTATGAAAAGTTACATACCTTAGTTAGCTAGAAGGAGGGACAAAATTCCTTCAGCTACATGAATTTCAAGTGTTTCATGTTGAGTGAACTATTGCAAGAATTCCTCCTTGGAAGTTCGCTTGTGATACAACCTGAGGTGATGACTGTTGACAATTAGCTTAAATTTGATATGGTCAATGGTAGTGAGTTGAATGGCTCCATTGAAAAAAACTTTAGCAACCTCATATGGTCCTAGCCACCTTGTCTGCAATTTTCCTACATTGTCTTGATACCTTGAGTCATAGAGCAGTGCCCAATCAATTGGCTATAATTTCTTATCCTTGATAAATTTTTCATGCCACCTTATTCTCTGATTCTGCACTACCTTTGTGTGATGCAAGGCTACCTTCCTCCTCTCATTCAAAGCATTCAACTGCATGATTTTGTCCCTTTGCACCTCAGAGATATCCATCCCCAATTCTACTGCAATCCTAAGAGTCTTATGCTCAAATTCAATGGGCATCATATATGTCTTTCCATACAACAACTCAAATGGAGTGAATCATGTAGTTGTTTTCTAGGTAGTTTTGTAGGCCTAAACATCTTTTGGTAGCCTGCTTTCCCAATCCTTTCTATGGATATCCATTGTTTTGGTTAGAATGGATTCAATTTCTCTATTGGTCACCTCAACTTGGCCATTGGCCTGAGGGTGATAAGGAGTATATTTCTTGTGCCTAATTTTGTACTCATTGACCAATGATGTAACAAGGGTTAAAGTGAATTGAGCCCCTTGATCAGTTACTATCTCTCTTGGAACCCCGTACACTATGAAAATTTCCTCATAAAGAAATTATGTAACCTTATTATCTCTTGCATGCTTCTTGGCCTTAACTTCTACCCACTTGGTTACATAATTGGTGCATACCAAGATATAGTATTTACCATTTGATGGAGGATCAATGGGTCCTACAAAGTCCAATCCCCACTTATCAAATGGAGTAATTACTACCTGGGAGTAAAGTGGTATCTCATCAGATTTGGTTGGTCGCCCCATCCTTTAGCATCTGTCACACTTCCTTGTATATCTCCTTGCATATTTGTGGAGTGTGGGCCAGTAATATCTTGTGTTCAACACCTTCATTGTTGTCCTCTTGGTTGCAAAATTCCCTCCACAAGGTTCATTGTGATATGCATGAAAAATATCATATGTCTCATCTTCCCTCAGACATCTCCTCATGACATGGTCTGGTTCAGTGTAGAACAAACATGCAACAATCCATGAGAAAGGAAAAGATTTTTCAATGAGCATCCTCTTCTCTTTTGGAGAGAAGTGAGGAGGAACTCTCCCTACGACCATATGTAATACCCCTCTATTTTTATTTTTGTTCGGATTGCTTTATGCTTTGTTTGGTTGAAGATACTTTGATACTGGACATATTCTATTATGATGTTTTGATCACTAGTATTGAGCGATAACTATTATTGTGTGATGTGTTTATCTGATTATTATTTCACATGCTTTAATGGTTTAATGATGTTAGTGGTTATAACATGAGAATTATTATGAGATTATGGAGTAGGATGTTAATGTCAGTCTTTGATGAGTGTATTGGTGAAGGAGATAGATTCACATCACTCGCTTGTGAGCGCCCTATGAATCTATGATTTCTTCTTCACATTGTATATTATATGTTGGATATATTGTACAATGTTGTTTACTTTGTTTCAAGTTGCAAGTACATGGCATCGACTCCACCTGGTTCCACAAGTTTGAGCGTGTTGATCCAATGGTTAAGTTGAACGGGAGATAGTAGCTAGGTAACATGTGTCAAGTCTACGCCCTATCCTTAGTGTGTCGTCATTTCCGTTTGTTGAGTCATAGTTTACCTTATTTTAAGTTATTTGATTTTGAAAAAGTGTGTGATTATTTAATCAATTTTTAGAATGATTGCATTGGTTAAAAGTGGTGATTATTTTATATTAAATTAAAATTATGCTTGGAAGTTATATCTAAATTAAATTTAATCTCAGAAGGGTTGAATTTAGTTATTAAATAATTAAAATTAATTAATTAAGTTTTATTTGGATTAAATTAAATAAAAGCTAAAATTGAAAGATAAGTGAAATTGCATTTTAAATTTAAAGTTAGTTTTCGAAAATTGGAATTAAGTGGATATTTTAATTTTCAATATTGTATGCAAAATTAGATTTGGTTGTTTAAGATATTTTTGATTTATGACTCAAGTGCATGTTTAATTAATGAAAAGAGTTGATTGAAAATTCATTCATTCAAGAAGAAGATTTTGGAAGGGAAAAGCTTCTTGAAGGCAGAGAAGAATTTTTGGGGAAAATTACACAAAGAAGGGTTTGAAGAAATTTTTGATTGTAGAATTGATTTGAGGAAAGTTTGTGTACAATTGGTTGAGCTTTTGGATTGGATTCATTGCACGGTAGAAGAGAATTCATGAGATCCTTGGAGGAGGCTTGGCATCAGAAATTCATCTTTTTCTGTAACTTCAAAATCCAGGTTTTGTTATGTGATTTTTGTTCTTGTTATGTTTAAAATAAATATATATTGTTTAAGAAATTTGTTTGTTGAATTCGTTGGGAATTAGAATTTATTAATGGAAATTAGGTTCAAATTAATCAAAAATTTGGAAGATTGTATAAATATACTGTAGGATTTAATTTTTAATTGAGGAATTTGTAGAATCATTGTTAAATTAAAACTTAGATTGTGCAACACATGTAGATTGTTGAAGAGATTTTATCCCTTTGGAAAACAATTAGATTTGGTTTTGAAAACAAATCCTCTGTAGAAAATTTGTAATGGAGAAATTTAGATCCCCTTTAGTTTTTCCTATTTTTTTTGTATTATTAGGAATTTAAAGGAAAGGTTTTAAAAGAATTCTATTTTAAATCTTTATGAAATTAAGAAAATATTTTGGAAAATTTTATTCATTTTCCTGTAGCTGGTTATTTTTATTTATTTCTCTCAATTTTACCAGTTAAATTATTTTGTGTAAATATATATATTTATATATTATATGTATTATATTTTGGTAAATATATACACATAACATATGAATATATATGTTTATTTTATCGTCATAGATTTAAGTTATTATTCTTGTTGAAAAATTTCCATCTATACGATGTTTTATGAGAAATAAATTTTCATGAAACTCGTTGAATATTCTTATGAAATCATTTTATTGATTTCCGAAATACCAAATGAGGGTTTTATTTAAAAATAAAAATAAAAGAGAAAAAAAGTGATGTTGACAATGGTAGGTGGGGACGGATGTACCCCACTTCCCATTGTCCTTTTGATGGGAGTGTGTTGCTCCCATGGCAGCTCCCTCCACTAAGAGTGGAGCTAGCACTGCCCCCTATGCTTGGGACCGGTTGTACATTGTACAGACCGGCACCCAATACATTGGGTGGCCCGCTGTACAATGTACAATCCAGCGGGGTTATCTTTTAGTTCTCCAGTGACGGGACGGGCACGCAATGCCTTGAGATCTACGGACGATATCCGTATTTTGCCTGTGTAATGTGTATTTTAACTTAAGCATATATGCAGTATATAAGATGTATTATATATATACATAAAAATATATATAAATATGTATATATGTTTTTTACTAGTTATTTGTTCAAATGATTATTAATATTCAGTATATATGCATATATATAATAACAAGTTATGTTTAGTTAATCTGTTATTTTTTTTAGAAAATTTATAAATTTGGTTTATTAATATGAAGTTGGGTATACTTATGAAATTTTAAATAAATAATTAACAAATTTAGTTTAATTATTTATATTTAAAAGTGAGCATGTTTAAGTGGTTATGTACATTGTTTAATTTGGAAAAATTCTAGAATTTAGATGAGTTAGTGGGGAAACTGAAAAAGGCTTTCTTGCATGTCTGTAATATGATTTAAATGAAATTGAATATCTTGTTTTGTTAAATTAGAATTTATCCTTTCTTTGTAAAAGTAAGGGTAATTATTTTAGTTTATTATTTACCTGATTGAGGTAATTGGCTTTTTACTGAAAATTATTAGTTAGGGAAATGGATTTAATATATCCAAATATAGCATGTTTCCTTGTCATTGCTTGTTTTTTTAATTTTTCCTTATGTTCGTGATTGGGGAAGAAGGGTTACTTGTGTTTCTAAATTATAAGTCTTATAGAGGTTATGGGTTGATTCTTTGTTAAGTCAATCATTCGTTCTCCCTTGGGTAGTGCTCTATGTGTTTGTTTCCTCCAAGTATTGGAGTGGGTTTCCTTAATTGTTGCCTCCTAGAATAGGAGAGATTGCGTTGGTTAATTTTTGTAAGCACCCGAGTTACCCTTGGAGTTTAGTTTTGTGTAGTGTGTTATCCATTAGGAGAGTGGATTTTGTTAGGGGTTGGAGGCCAAAGAGGTAAACCGGGTAACCTTCAAAAGTGTTTTAATCAAGTGATAATTAAAGTAATGTACTTAGTTGATTAGGATGCACTTCACATTAATCAAGATATCTTAACCTCACTCATAGACACAAGGGCTCATTTAGACTTGGGATGAGTGGGAAGGCCTGGAATGGAAAGATCGACTATTTTGTCCTCATGAGAGATAGTCAATTCTGCATGAGTAAGTATGAGGTTCAGGATTTGTTAGAGGTCACCACAAACTCCAGAGCCTATGAAGAATGCCTAGAGGAGATCTCATGTCTAACTGTGTGATGACACTTTGTCTAGGATAACATTGAGTTGTGTGTTTTGTGTATGGATTCTTTATCATACTTGATCAAGTTTATGTCTGGAAGCAATGTGACCATGATAGTGTTAGACTTATATTGTGCATGTGTTTGGTTCAGTCAGTATGTGTCAATATGATTTTTCCTTTGGTTAGAGGTAGTAGATCCTTGTCCATGTTTCATGGTTACTATCTCCTAGCATGGGGGGTGGGACTTCGGGTACCACTTGGTTGGGTGGAACATGCACCATACATCGTTGGGTCCCCATTTATCTTCAGTACTTGGTGATGAGACATCTAATTGGACAGCTCACGGATCTTGTTTTCTTTTCTTGCACTATTGTATTTCAAATGTAATAAATTGGTTTTACCCCTCTTGTATTCATGAGGTGGAAATTTGGAAATTGTAACAGTTATGTATTATTGCCTCATTCTAGGAATGAGTGATGTAATCAAATGTTCAAGTAATGGATTTATGCTATGGATGTTTATCTTCTTATCTTTTTGTTTTATAATGAATGCTCCTACTTGAGTAATTAAATGCAATGATTTTTAAATGATGTATGTTAATGGGATTAAGTAATCTCAGCTACGTAGCCTTAGGGGATGTTGTCAATTGTAGATAAGCATGTATGTTTAATTCACTTTAAATAAATAAATAAAATTAGTACACTTTTATTGTGAATTGAAACTTCCTCTAGGGTTGCGTGGCGGGGCATTACACCATATAATTAGCTATGTTAGCATACCGAGGTGTCTTCACACTGATAGAAAATAGATTCTTATTAGGGAAAGATTAATCTATGACTTGATTGTCCTCTGATGTAGTCAGCCTCGAAAGGAAGTCTACAACAACATTGGCCTTCACTGGTTTATCCACAATGGTTATGTCAAACTCTTGTATCAACAATAACCATTTTTCTAGCCTACCTGAGATCAAGGGTTTGTTCATGAGGTATCTAATGGGTACATGATCGGTGTGCACAAAGATCTGGTAACCTATTATATAGTTCCTATATATTTTTAGAGCATAGATTACTACCAACATTTCTTTTCTAGTTGGTGTATAGTTGAATTCAGCTCCCTACAAATTTTTGCTGACAAAATAAATCATTTTCAATAGCTCCTTATTTCTTTCCTAATATTTCTCCTATAGCATATTCTGATGCATTTATATGGATGTAAAAATGAGTCTCCCAATTAGGACACTTGAGTATAGGAGCATGATTCAAAGTTGCTTTCAAGTCATAAAATGCCTTGTCACAATATTTTGTCCAGTGGAATTCAACATCTTTAGTTAGGAGATTATACAATGGTGCTGCCATTTTTCTAAAGTCTTTGATGAACCTCCTATAATAAATTTCATGTCCTAAGAAACTCCTAACAACTTTTTGTTTTGCAAGGATAGGTAGATTGGTGATCACCTCAATCTTTATAGGATCTACTTGAATTCCTTTGTGAGAGATGTAGTGGCCAAGAAATACACCTTCCTGTATCATCATGAAGAAATTTTCATTATTTAAAGATAGATTGTGGTCTTCACATCTCTTTAGGACTCTTCTAATATTTTCCAATACTTCATTGAAATCAGTACCATAAGTAGTGAAGTCATCCATATAGATTTCCATGCAATCAAGAGAGATATCTGAAAATATGCTAATGATTACCTTCTAAAAATTTGTAGGTGCATTACATAAGACAAATGGAAGTACTGAGTAGGCATAGGTCCCCCATGGATAGTTAAAGGTGGTCTTCTCCTAGTATTCTGGTGCAATTTGGATTTGGTTATAGCCATTGAATCCATTTAGGAAAGAAAAGTATTGCTTTCCTACAAGTAAGTCCAAAACTTGATCTATAAAAGGTAAGGAAAAATGGTCCTTTTTGGTGGCAACATTAAGTTCCCTATAATCAACAGAAACTTGTCACTTGCCTCCTTTTTTAGACATAACCACCAATGGGGACACCCACTAGTTATCTGAAATGGAGTAGATAAATCCCTCATCTAGCAATTTCTATAGTTCCCCTTTAACAATTTCTCTCAATGCAGGGTTAATTCTTCTTTGAGGTTGCCTCATTGTTGTACAATCATTTCTTATGTATATCCTATGAGTGAAAAGCTTAGGATCCAATCCTTGCATATCATGCTAATCCCATGCAAATGCACACTTATGGGCCCTCAGTAATTTTATCAATGACAATTTTTGTTTTTCACTCAATTTGCTATTAATATTTAGATATTTTCCTCCTAGCACCTGCACTTTTGTAGTTAATTCTACCATAGTTTCTTCAATAATTCTTGGTACCTTGATTTCTTGTGGAAGAAATATATGAGACATACTTGTTTCTATAGGAAGTTTGACTACAGGAAGAGAGGTTGCAGGAAGAGCGGCTACAGGGAGAGTGCACAGGAGTGTCTTCACTGGATCAATAAAATCAAATGCATGAGAGGATGATGATTCCTCTACCTCATAATGGTTCTAAATTATGTTAGACAATACTTCATCTTCATCTTGAAACTACGTGAAATAAATTATGCCTAACATCATAAGTTGTGCCACAAAATTAACTTCCTTGACCTCTTCACCAACATGTGGCCATACAGGATCATTCCTATCCTAGGATGGCTGAGAAGGGGGGTAGAGAACAATATTTTTGGTGCTCTTTCCATAAAAAATGCTCATGTCTCTTGTTTGGCATCCAACATAGGAATTTGTTGTTGCTAACCATGGCCTTCCAAGAATAATGGGGTACTCGCCCGATGTCGCCTTAGGAGAAAGAATCATAAAATCTACTGGGTACTCCTAGTATTCTAGAGTTACCACAAGATCCTCTACTATCCCATTAGGCTTAACAATAGAACTATCAACAAGCTACAATATAGTAGGAGTAGGTCTCATTCTTGTAACATTTAGTTGTTGCAGGATGTCCTTAGTCATTAAATTTATTGATGCTCCCAAATCAATTAGAGAATTCTTTATCTGGATCTCATTTATAAAAAATCCTACCACAAGACTCCCTCGGTCATTATATTCAAGAAAAATCATTTTCCCAAGCATGATGTCAACCAACTATCCCACCACATGAACTGTAGTGGGGTATTTCTTCTTCTTTCCTGGATTCTTAAGGCATGCTTCCTTGATTTCTTTTACATATATGGGAGCATATTTTATGGCCTAAAATAGAGGTATTTGGACACATATATGATTCAAATGATCTAAAATGTCAATTTTTTTTTTATCCTTTTCTTCCTTTTGTTTCATAGTTTCCAACCTCTAGGGAAATGGTGGTTCTGGTTCAGTTTGCTTGATTGAGACTGGTTCAAGATTTTTAGGTGCACTTGGCTAAATGGGGACATCCAGAGGCTCCTCTTCTTCCATAAGAAGCTAAGTGATAATGGGTGTGGAAGGAGATGGAAAAGTAGTTCCTGAATGCAAGTGGATGTTACTTACACTCACATCATATGCAGGGAATTGATTTGGATCAACAGAGTATATCGGCTATTGTTGTGGTTTATTAATTAGGTTAGGTGTGGTTGAGCTGGCAGCTAAGTAGGTTTAGGTGCATTTGAACTTGAAATAGTAGGAGGAGGAATTATAGCAAGTTGTTGAGGCTGAGAAGGTGGTTGAATGTAATTGGTTTCCTAGTTTGGCCATTTCTATCCTCCTCTCCATTGGGATGTTTTCTATTAGTTTCTTGGAGGTGGCTACCAATTTCCTTGAAACTGCTACCAGTTTCCTTGAGGTTGGTGCCACTAGGGTGGAGAGTTTTGGTGATTGGGCAAGGCATTGGGAGGGTTATTCCAAAGATGTGGTGGATATCCTCCATAATTGGATGGATATGGGGGTTTCCATTAGTTACCAAATGAATAAGAATTGAAATATGGCCCAACAAAAGATAGTGGATCTAGTGGCATGCCTTGTCTTGGAGCCCATGGCCTCCTTCGTGCAACATAGTAGACTTGATCTTCTTCACCCTAGATTGGCTTGAACCTGGGTGTTATTTGCTTGCTATTAATATTATCTATCATCTTGCATTTGTAGTCCTTCTGCTGTATGCACTAAGGGCAATATGTTGCCAACATTGCCTCTACCTCCTCTTGTTTCTTCTTGGCCTAAAGTGTATCCATCTAAGTAGCTAGATTTTGTATGATGTCCTTCTTGAAGTCTACCAGTAAGTGAGTAATATCCATCCTTGAAATACCATAGGTAGATGACTTACCCATGGAGGATTGGTAATCTCTCCCCTTCTTTGAAGCTAGCCTAGAATAGTTCTGGCATATCTTCTTGATGTCCTCCCAAGTAAATTGGGTGATATCTCCTCCTCCTATCAGATCCAAGGGATCTATGTTGTTTTCATTAATTCCTCTTAAGAAAATAAACTTTTGCAACTCTTCATTGAGTGTATGGTGTGGAGATTTTTGTAGGAAAAATAGAAACCTTGAAATATAATCTTTGAGGCTCTCATCATCCTTTTGTTGTATCCTAAAAATGTCACCTCCTCTCATGTCACTTCCCCTATAATAATCCTTGTATTTCTCAAGGAACTTTGTCTTCATGTCCTCCCAAATCTCCACAATATCTCTGCCTAGGCTCATGAACCATATTAATGCAACTTATTTCAAGGTTGCAAGGAATAGCTTAAGCCTATGGGTATTAGTGGTATAGTCATAACTATTACAGAGTATATCAAACTAAAACAAGAATGTATCAGGATCTTCTGTGACAAGTCCATAGAACTTAGGAAGGACTAAAGTAGGGATATTTTTCAGGTTATCTACTTCATTCTGATGAGAAATGGGGAAAGAAAAAGTTGGTTTGTTAGGTTTGTTTCTATTTGCATCACCCATCCCTGCCTGATGAAGTTCCAAAGCAAGGGGGTTCTTAATTAGATTTTGATTTTCAAAGGAAACTTCATAATTGGTCAAATTTGGAAATGTATTAACAAAGGGGTGTGGCTCTTCTTCTTCTTCTTCATCTCTTGGTAGGTTCTGATACTCAATTATTTGGAATAGATCAATATTGTTAGGAAGGAATCTCCCATGAGCATATCTCCTCCTTTCTCTATGCATATAGAATCAACTCACTATTAGCCAACTCACACAAAGAATTTGGAAAAAACTAGGGGGTCATTACTTTCCTAAATGAGGGGTATACTATTAATAACTTCCAAAAATACTACAATAAGAAAACTATCAATGACTCCAAATAACTCCATAGTTCGACACCATCCCCAAAAATGGTGCCAAAAATGTTGGCCTCCTACAATGATTTAGCAACTAAGCCCTTACAACTATGATTCAAAGATTGGACATCTAACTTGAATAGTTATTTTAATCATCATGAAGGTGCATTTAACTTTTCAACCCAGTGACGTAATTTTTAAATGGGTCAGCATAGTCTATGCACTAGGAATCCAAAGTAGCCATGTTCATCCTATAGCTAACAAAGACACAATGTTGAAAGTGAATTGCATGGAAGGAAATAAAATAAGTGTTGAGCATCAACCAATAACTATAATAAGCTTAAATGCATGAAAAAAATGAAAATCTGAGCAAACAAATAGGAAACTACTATGTCTTCTTTGGCTACACGAATACTCACAAAATGGAATTCTAGTGGCTGCAGAAACAGACAATCCTAGATTCTTAACTAATTACTGAATGGAAAATAACTAACTAACTAAGGGATAAAATACTCACCAAGTGGGCCCCTTGGATGTGTATCCCCAAAAATAAATACAAACTCAGATGAACGAACTTATAACTTCATTTCATTTATTTGAAAACATGAGCACAATCGAGCAACATGACTGTATTACTGAAAAACTAAAAGTGTAAGTACATCATCAGATTGAGAAACCTCTTGAGAAGGAGCATCTGAGCCTTATTTATAAGAAAAGAAACTAATAACTAATCACCTAGCAAGGTGGTCAACTCTGACACATCGGGAGGACACCACTTTAGGGAAAGCATAAAAAGTGGAGAGGCGGCTATGCATGCATGGAATTTGGCCAAGAATGTTTGCCTGAATGCAAACTTAGCACAAAAATAACACCTATATTCACTCACTAGACAATTAAGACCATTTACAGGGTGGTTACAACTTTGATTTGAATGAGGAATCTCCCATCATTGAGAGTCTTCCTTCATTGAATGACCACCTTATTTACCGGTATGGTAGATGACCATCTGGTGAAATCTTCCTTAATTGTAGGCCTTTAATTATATCTGCATGACAATATTAGTATGCACAACAATTGCATACATGTAGCTATCTTAAAGTGACATTCATTAATCTGCATGTAAAATTAACATAGATAGTTCATATAGCATGTCAATTTCCTTTAAAGGCTATGAAAATAAACTCATGTCCAATTTCTATGGTTTTAAGGAAATATCATAAAAAGGTCAACATCCAAGTATCAAAGTCTATGCCAACTCTACAACAAATGGATAACAAACTCTATCAAAATTGAACCATATACTAGACTCATCAAAGATGTTGTGTGGTTGTGTGTAGAGTTGGTTGAGGATGTTGCAAGGTATTGGTGGAGGTGGATGGTTAGAGGTCAGTTTAAACCCACAAAGGAGGAGAGGAGTGTGGAAAGTATTTGGCAGAGGAGGTCAGGTTTTTGTGAACACAAGTCCATGAGTGGAAAGAAAAAGAGGGTGTATTTTTTTTGGAGGACGTTGGTGTGTGTTCTAGCATGATTTTGGAAAAGGCGAAAGAAAGATTTATTTTCAGCACTTGGACAATGAAGAATTTCACTATAGATTGATGGCAACCTGAAAGAGTAGTGCAACTACTCAACTCCACCATTGTGATCCCATGCTCAAAATATTTCTACCTCGTGTGTCTGGTGCAAGAGCATGTTGGATGTTGTGGTTATGTTGTTGATATATTGTTGTCATTTATGTCAACACTATTAACATTTTAATCTATTTAAGGTTGTATATGTCGAGGAGATTGAGAAAATTGTTAAAAATATATTACAGGAAACTAGTGGAGCTTAGAAGTTCATAATGTTGGAAAGCTTTGTGTGTTGAATATCTTAAGGTTTGATTCAAAAGGTTTTTTGTTGAACCTTTATAGTATGTTGTCCAAAAGTGTTAGAGGAGTGCATGTAGTTTTGTGGAAGTTATGAAGATCTGTGTGCCTATATTTATTCAATTTTTGTAGATGGTGTTCTTGATCAAAGCAGATGAAACTATGGTAATATCATGTGTTGCACATGTAACTATGAAATTCATGGATGAGTATAGATCATACTCTATC
>CM021108.1:584421692-584539268 GCA_007115665.2 Sequoiadendron giganteum | reverse complement strand
GGAAATATAATTGCTTCAGGAACAAAGACAAAAGGTAATATCTTTCATTTAAGTACTACTAGTCAAAGTTGTTTGATTTCTCAAATCAATCTAATATGGTTATGGCATAGGAGGTTATGTCATGTGAACTTTGATAACATTGTCAAGATAAGTTCTACTCAAGTAGTTAGAGATTTATCTAGGTTAGTGAAGCCTACTAACACTATGTGCAAGGAAATTTAGATGGGAAAGCAAACAATAAATTCCTTCTAGAGAAAGCAATATAGCTCTAATGGAGTACTAGATTTGATACATACTGATCTATGTGGTGCTTCTAGAATCAGAAGCCTACAAGGTGAAAGGTACTTTATGATACTCATTGATGATTATTCTAGAATGATATGGGTCACTTTCTTGAGAGAAAAACATGAAGCATTAGAAAAGTTCAAAAGTTTTAAACTTATGGTAGAGAATGAGATAGGTGAAAAGATCAAATTTTTAAGGTCAAACAGAGGTGGTGAATTTACTTCATGGGAATTCAATTCTTTTTGTGAAGAGCATGTAATTCAAAGATAGCTATCTGCTCCCCAGACCCCTCAATAGAATGGAGTTGTTGAAAGAAAGAACAAAACCATTCTAGACACTGCTAGAACCATGATGTTGGAAGAAAATGTTCCTCATTTATATTGGAGAGGAGCTATAATTACTACTGTGTATACTATTAATAGGGTGAATGTCAATAGTAATTCTGGTAAGACACCTTTTGAGCTATGGTTTGGTTATAAGCCTACTATCAAATACTTCAAAAATTTTGGAAGAAAATGCTACATCAAGAGAGATGATGATATAGGTAAGTTTGATGCTAGAAGTGATGAAGGAATCTTCCTAGGATACTCTACTAAAAGAAAATCTTACTGATGCTTTAATAAAAGGTTGAAGAAAGTGGTTGAAAGTGAAAATGTTAAGGTTGATGAAGATATTGGTAAATCATCCAGAGTCAATGATTATGGTTTAGATGATCAACATGACGATGTTGAAAATGATGCTTAGAAGCATAATCAACTTCAGATTGTTCTGGTGAATCAAGGAAATCAAGAAGCATAAGCAAGCAAAAGTGTAGAAGAAAGATCATAAGAACATGAGGTAAGAGAAAACTTCAAAACTCCTAAGTATGTGAGAAGAAATCATTCTGATAGTCAAATCATAGGAGACAAAACCAAAGGTGTGCAAACTAGAAGAAGAATCCTAGAAGAATATTATCTAATTTCTAAAGCTGAACCTAGAAATATAAGTGAATCATGCAAGGATGAACATTGGATGGAAGCCTTGAAAGAAGAACTGTTGTAGATACAAAAGAATAATACATGGTATCTTGTTCCTAGACCTTAGAACAAAAAAGTGATTGGAACCAAGCGGGTGTTTCAGAATAAGCTGAATGAACAAGGTGATGTGGTTAGAAACAAAGAAACATTGGTTTGCGAAGGTTACTCATAGATGGAAGGTATTGATTTTGAAGAAAATTTTGCTCATGTTGCTAGAATTGAGGTTGTTAGACTATTTCTTGCTTATGCTACTTTCAAGAACTACAAAGTTTATCAGATGGATGTGAAGTTAGCATTTCTGAATTGTGAACTAGAATAAGAAGTTTATGTTGAACAACCAAATGGATTTCAATTGACTGATGAAAAGGACATGGTATTCCGATTGAAGAAAGCTCTTTATGGACTAAAGCAAGCCCCTAGAGATTGGTATGCTAGATTTAACAAATACTTGTTGAAAATTGGATTCAATAAAGGTACTGCTGACAACAATTTGTATTTCAAATTGGATGAAAGCAAATAATTGATCATTGAAGTATTTGTTGATGATATTATCTTTGAAGGTGATGATGATTTGTGTATGAAGTTTGTCGATGAAATGAAAAGTGAATTTTAAATGTCAATGATAGGAGAGCTAAAATTATTTTTGGGATTGCAAATTAATTAGTTAGATGATGGAATCTTTGTACCTCAATCTAAGTATGTGAAAGAATTACTGAAAAAGTTTGGCATGAAAGATTCAAAACCAGTTGGTACACCCATGGTGACCGGATGCAAACTTACACAGAAAGATGATAATCCCAAAGCAAATAAGACAAGATACAAGTCAATGATTGGTGGAATTATCTACTTGACTCAGACCAGGCCAGACATAATTAATGTTGTGTGCATGGTTGCTATATTTCAAGTTTATCCTAAAGAGTGCCATGTGACTGTTGTGAAAAGAAAATTCAGATATCTGAAAGGGGCAACTGATCTTGGTCTTTGGTATCCTAAGAATGATGATCTTACTCTAAGTTCTTTTACTAACGCTGATTGGGTAGGAGATGTAGATGAGAGGAAGAGTACCAATGGTGGTGCATTCTTCTTAGGTAAGAATCTAGTATCTTGGTTAAGCAAAAAGAAAAACTTAGTTTCATTATCTACTACTGAGGCAAAGTACATTGCTGCTGCAAATAGTTGTACCCAAGTACTATGGATGAAGAAAATGTTGAGAGATGTCATAATTGAGTATGAAGAACCCATTGCTATATTCTGTGACAATTCAAGCACCATTAACATTTCTAAGAATCTAGTATTGCATTCAAAGACAAAGCATATATCCATCAAGTATCACTTCTTGAGAGACAAAGCAAGTGACAAAGAAGTCAAACTAGAGTACATACCTACCAAAGAGAAAATTACAGATATCTTTATAAATTCATTGCCTAAGGATAATTTTGAGTACCTCAGAGGAAAGTTAGGGGTAATTTCCCCTCCTAATCAGAACTAAGATGCAGATATTTGCATCAGTCTTTGAATTCATTGCTATATCATATTCCAGATTGATGTTGTGGTGATTGCTACTTAGGGGGAGTAGTCAGATGTTTTCAAAAATGAAATAAGAGCATATGTACCTTTTCCATTGATCTCAAAGGGGGAGAGAAGCAATTTGAAAAAAATGGGAAAGAAGAGCAATGAAGGAAACAAGAAAAAAGTGCATAATCTCAGGGGGAGATTGTTGAAGAAGAGTTAGTTGGGTTGATGGTATTATTTTTCACATCATGTGTTGCCATCGATGCCAAAGGAGGAGATTTTTGGATGTTGTGGTTGTTTTTCTAATATATTATTGTCATTGATGTCAAAAATATTAGCATTTTAATCTTCTTAAGGCTGTATATGTCGAGGAGATTGAGAAAATTGTAAAAAATATAGTATAGGCAACCAATGGAGCTGAGAAGATTAGAATGTTGGAAAGCTCCATTTTTTGAAGATCTGAAGGTGTGCTTCAAAGGGTTTGTTGTTGAACCTTTTTAGTATGTTTTTAAAAAGTTTCAAAGCTGCACATGAAGTTTTGTGGAATTTATGAAGATCTATGTGCCTACAGTCATTCAATTTCTATAGATGGTGTTCTTGGTCAAAGCAGATGAAATTATGTAATATAATGTAATATCATGTGTTGTGAATGTACCTATGATGTTCATGGATGAGTCTAGATCACACTCTATCCTTGTTGTACGTTCGTAGTGATTGGAGTGTTCGTGATCAGAGATTTTTTCCATATGTGCCCGAGTGTTCATGTTCTTAGCTGACATTGTGGTGTTAGTATGTTGTGGATCCATGAGGATTAATATTTTATTTTTTGGCATGTTTGGAGATGTTTGTTTGGGTCCTCACTATGTTGTGACTAACTTGTGTTGGTATGCATTGAAATTTATTCATGTATTAAGGCTGATAGTTGTAATTTATTATTTATTTGTGGCCGACTGAATAGTGGATGCAAATCCATGTAGCGGATATATATACAAGATTTTAGTCCTCATTTATGACAAGTTCTCAAGTGTAAAAGTGATTTACAAGTGCGAATAAAGTTCAAATCATTTAGAGAAGAGTGTGGAAGAGTTTGAAGAAGTTTTGTGTACCTAACTGGAACTATAATCAGGCTTTTGTAGAAGCTAGTTTCTCAGTTCAAATTCATCAGATGGATTTAATCTGATTACTATATGTACAATAGTGAGACTTCCCTTTGAGTAGTTTTCTCTAAGCAGTGTGCTTGAATGCAAGTGCATTCTCTTTTTATTCTTCATTATACTTCTAATAGGGTATAATCTTGTGGACTAACATCCACCATATTTTTTCCCCTAACAGGGTTTCCACATATAAAATCTTGGTGTTCATGTGTCTCTGATGTGTTGTTCTTATGCTTGCACTATTAATTATCAGATCTATGATATAAGGATTGGTTAATGTTGTATAAGTTTCATTTTGGTAACAACTGATTCACTGCCCCCCTCTCAGCTGTCTATACTTGTTTTTCCAATAAAGCACATGGGTAGATAGGTAATCAACACTAAAAACATTGTTTGGTTTGCTTTCAATTTTTGTTTTGTTCGTGTTTGGTTTATCTCACTTCGATCAGTACCTAAACCTCTTAAATTTAATTCTTCAAGGAGATGTTGATTTTTGGTCAAATATTGTATTTGCAACTTCCTTGTAAATATGTATGCAAACTGTGAATCATAGGCCAAGCACTTGAACCATTCTTCCAATGCCACATACAATGCCAATTATTGGATATGAACAAAATAGATTTGTCGAAGAAGTCTTAAAACCAAATCAAAGAATTGTTGACCAATTTAAGAACACCATACTATGGAGGCTTAAATTGGATGTTATTGATATGTCTTTTCCTCTTTCAAAGAAAAATAAGGGGATATGGGTTAAGAAGAAGCATTCTGTTTTGAAACAAATAAAAAAAACTGAAATTATAGGCATGGCTACATTGAATGAAACTATTTAAAAAAATATAAAAAGCATGGAAAAAATTAAGAAGGCACATACATAAAATGAATTAAATTTAATTTGCAAGATATAAGAGGAAGATGAAGGGTGCATAGAATCCAAAAGGATAGGAATATGATATGCATTTGTGAACGAAATTAAACAAGATACCGATTGAGGTAAATTCAATGGGAATTTAAAAATGAATAGAAAATGTATAAGGGGGTCGATAGAATATGAAGAGGTATTTAAAAATCGCAAATTAAAAAAAAATGAAACACAAGGTGCCAAGTTCTGGAGAACATAAAAGTTGCTCAAGGAGAATTGAAAGAAGGTTACAAAGAAAATTGAAGAGGGGGGGGGGGTTGTGCCATGTCCTTGGGCCTTTATATCTATAAATGTATCTATGTACATAGATTTAAAATATAATTAAGATTCTAGAGGAGCTCAAAGGTTGTGAGTGGGTTGAATAGAAGGAGTACTTGTTAAAAGGTTTATGTGTGCATTTAGACAAAGTGATTAAAGGTTGTGTATGTGTGAAGTGGATTATTTTTGTGAAGGGTGAAAAGAGAATGAAAGTAGTTGCAGCAGAACAGGGAAAGATCTGATTGGGTGACTAAGTGTAAGATAGGCTATTGAAAGTCATAATTGAAATTTTGTAACCAAATAGTTCTATGTTGGTGTGAATAAAATTGAATTTTTATTATTGTCAATCATAGGTGTTTCAAATTTTTTTGTGTTTTGAGTTGGAATTTGGTAGAGGGGATTACCCTCTCGCAACAAAAAATATCTACTATTTCATTTTCAAGTTCTAAAAAAATATTTATCATGTAATTTGATACATCCTACTTTGTGAGAATATTTATGTATAGGTGTGAATTTGCACCCCTTACACAAATTCCCCATTTACACTTCCTCACCTTAGAAAACCAAATCCGAAGGAAAAATTCCACATCAAAAACTTCCTTTGTTTCACTTGGTGTTCATCTTTTGCATTGGTAGAAGAAGAACTGTCGGGGATCCTCGAGCGACACGCTTACATCGTTGATGGATTCATGCATTTGAAGTTGGAAGATGCATTACACTTCCTATTGGGAAAAAATTGTAACATCCCTATTTGACCAACTGACCTGAAAATGCCTTATTCTCCTCTCCTCACCTTCAAAAACATTCATTCTCATGCAACTCATCTCTTTGGCATCTCTTTTGGAAATCTTTAAGTATTCACTTCACTTCCATTACTTCAAGTAGCACTTTGGTTCTTCATAGCAACAAAAAAAACACTCCATCAACTTCGTAGAGAAAGTGTGGAACAAGCCATTATAGTAGGGGCTTGAGGTTTTGTAACACCTCCCTTCACCACAATTGAGGTTGTGGTGATTGGTCAAGCTCTCTTTCTCCATCATTTGCTAGTGAGCTCTTGGTGGAGGTGGTAACTTTTTCATTCCTCTCCTTTATGATTTGGTTGAGTAGCACTTCACTATTATGTAGTGTTTATTATGTTCTCTAATTTATTTTCTCCTTTATCATATATTTCTCTATCATTTCTATCTTGGTTGTTTGTGGAGCTAGAAACACCGAAATGGGGGTTTGACTAAGGCAAACTCCTATACAACCCCCAATAATTTTCCCTCTTCTTGTGTATAGATGGACGTGCATTTTGAGCTAGCTGGTGTATAAGATATTTTTTGAGATTATCTTGGTCACTTTAGCTTTGATATGTATGCTTTATCATATTTATTTGTATCTCTCTTATTTTATAGTTCTATTTTGTTCCCTTAGAAATCACTAGCTAAGCCATCAGCTTATTTTCTGATAGTTCTTACTATGTTTCTATTCCTTTGGTCATGTGGATTCTAGTTCACTTGAGATATGCTAGTGTTCTGTGCTATTGTCTCAAAGCCGTGCTTTCATCCTCGGCAGAGAGCTACCCAAGGTGAGGTGTTGAACCCAAAAATCAGCTTGCCTAGCCTTGTTCTAAATTTTGGGTTTGTAGAGTGATTGAAGGACCTTATAGTCCTCATCATTCCCATCCCTCATTTGAAACATTCCTTTAGAGTGAGGTAAGTTAGGTTAGCCTTTTACTCTTAGCTCTCCATGGCTTGGGGCATTGAACATGGTTGGTCCCCCTCTCTTACATTTTTGGTGAACCCAATGTGAACCATTTTGGTTCTATTTTGTGATACTAAAAGCTCCTTTCCTCATATTCTAGGAGTGTTGTAGGTGTGAGTTTTGTGAGGCCTCCACCTTACAACCCAACCTGTGACCCCTAGTAGGCATAGTTGGAAGGTTCCAAAAGTGTTGCATAACATAACCTTAATTGGGTCACCATCTTGTCTTGTAACCTTTGGGGGGCTTTGATAAAGTATCGTCTAGTGTGTGTAATGGGCTATTTTCTACACCAACCTATTTCCTCTATGAATCCTATGAGCAGTGGTACTAGTATAACCTTCACCTCGTAGGATCTACCATTAGGATTTAACAGAGAACCATCTCCTCTTTACATTCCTGTGTGAATCAACAAAAATACTGTAGCAGGTGTTCTTGTTGATCCAACATCTTAAGTGAATTTCATAACTAAGGAGATTATGCTACTCAAATTTTGCATAAAGATGGGTACAATGCACCTCTGAGCATCATCTGCACACACAACAAAAATTTTGTACCTCCTTAAGGTAGTATTGTCCTATTAGTTCTTGTTGGACCTAAATCTATGAATATATTGTTCGACATTATCCCAAGGTCTAAACTCTTTAGAGTGAAGCTAGGTATCCCTTGGCTAGTAGCTATCAATGCAGTTCCCTCGATTGTGCATAAATGTTTGAAATTCATTCATGAGGGTTTTGTAAATGTGATCCGCAACACTTGCTATAGACCATCAGTTGTGCATGGTAGTTACTCCTTAGATTACTTTTGGCCTACACCCATTGGTCCTCTCCTACTTAGGAAGGACCTCTTGTACCAAACATATCAAAATAATAAGAAAGGGCACCTAAGGCCGAAAGTGAGATAACCTCCATCACCTTATACGATTTCACATAGGGTGTATTTAAAAGCTGACAATGATGCTGCCAAGGCCCGTAGAAGAGAAGAAGAGAAGAAATATTGAGACCCTCCTTCTTCCTCTCCCATTATTCAACCTGATGCTCCCTTGTACCTTATTGTGGCTCCATCAGGTTTTTCCTCATGTCTGGGTGAGAACCCTATGGTGCCCGCTTGGTGAAATCCTAAGCATCCTATATTTGAGATTCTTTTCCTACCCACAAAGCCTAGGCCCATTCGCTATGATAGGAGGAAGAGTCCCCATGGGGAGTCCTCTATGTCTCAGCCTCCACAACCTCCCATCACTTATGCTCCAAAAATAGTAAATAGGAAGAGGCCCACTACTAAATAACTTGAGTTGACTCCCCCTATTGCTTCTCAAACTATCCCTTCTCCCATTCAGGAGTCTATTCCTCCACCAAAATTGGTTGTAGTGGACACCCTCATGGCTAAGCAGGAGCATTTTTTCCTTTGGAACCTCTAGCCTCTAGCTCAAAGAGTCAAAGAAACCACCTTGTTTGTGAGCATAAGCATTGGCGAAAGGCTCTCATGGCTGAGCAAGCTGCTTTGCAGAAGAAGGATGAGGAGATGGACACCTCTATGTTGGGGCCTCTTGTTTTTTCTTCCCCTCTCCTTTCTCCTATTGTCATTCAACCTAGTTTAGTCTCACCTCTGACTCCCACTGTGATTGTACCTAACCCCAAAAAGGTGCATGTGTTTATCACTCCTTCAATAGAGCCACCCTTGTTGATGTCCCTTCTAGACATCTCGCTATTTCCAAAGCCCGTGAATATGCCAAACACTTCAGTGGTATCCCTTGTGGATTTCTCCTCCTCTTGTTCCCCTACACCTATCACTTCATCTATGGGGATTTCACATCCCTCAATGAAGTCGAGGGTAGAGGATAGCCCCTCCAACAATGGAGGGAATAAGAGGATCCCACTTTCTCTGAAAGGTGGTCCTATGTTGGCTTGTTATGTCCTAGTGATGGAGAAAGCCTCGACTTCCCCTTAGTCTTTCACCACTTCTGAATCATTCAGTGAGACTAATGATGAGACTTAGGCACAATCTTCCATATTCATTGAGGTAAAACATTGCACTCCAATAAAGTGCATGTTTAACTCTCTGGATGAAGTTTCAACCTTGTTAGCAATCTTTGCAAAGTCGTTGACCTTAGCTCCATAAGATCTCTATGGAGGGGACCTTGTGGGGCCCTCTTCCTTATCCATTATTGTGGGAGGGTCAAAATTTCCTCCCCTTAATAGTCCACCACTATAGGCTCGTCCTCCTTCTCCCTATGATGATCTAGAGTGGGAAGCAGATGACCTCTTGGTTGATTAGTGTTAGGGGGATGTGCCTTCTTTATCTTTAGATTAGATATGTGTGTGTGTTTTGATGTGTTCCCCCTTGATCATGCTATGTGTTCTTGGATGACACTTGTCACCCTTTTTGGTGCTTGGATATAGGAGTGATTTTTGTGTCATAAACCTTCTTCTATTTGTTTCATCATTCTTCCACATTTTTGACTTGACTTTCAGCAAATTGGGGGCATTTAGGCTTCCCTTCCATGTTGACCCAATTTTTTAATTTTTACTTTGTCTTCTCATGCATTCTTCACATGATCTGATATAGTAGTGGGTTGATGACAGTTCATTAATATACTATCACTATACTTATATATATGTATATATATGAGCAATTCTGGCCCTAAAATATCAGATCACCCTTGTGCCCTTTGCTTGTGTTTGTCTCTCTTTCTCACTCTTTTTCCTTCCTTTTTTCTCTTCTTTTCTTGAGTTTTCCCTCTCATGTGTGACAACGCCATCTCTGTAATGCTTCAATTTTCAGAAAATGCATTCATTTCCAATGAATATTTTCTTGAAAGTCCTCATGAATATTTCTTTTCAAAATAGTATTTATGACTTGGACCCCTTATGGAACATGTCTCCTTCATCATGGGTTTGTAAAGAAATAACTTCAGAACCTTACTCTGAGGTGGGAACCACTTTGACCTTCCCCTTGTGAGGGGGAATTTTTCTTCCTTTTGAATTTCTTGATGAAGTGAACATCTTTTGAAAGGATTCCTCGATGACGAATTGATTTGAGAAAGAATGTATTTCCTATACTTTCAAATAGTGTGTCCCTTGAGTGGACCTCCTCTTCACGTTGGGTTCTCAAGGGACCCTTTAAGGTTTTCCAACTTGTTGATGGTCTATGTGACCATCCGCTTACTTGCTTGTGTGGCCACTTTTTGACATGTTCTATCTATGGGTAAACATGTCACTTTGCAAGTGCACCCGTGAAGCCGCTTCTCGACTCTGCGGAGTCCCCTTCCTTTGGTTTCCTCCATGTGAGAGATCTTGGGGGATACCTCCCTATAGGTTTGTGGGCTTTTAGGGCACTTCCTTTGATCTTCCTCCATGCAAGAGATATTGGGGGTCACTCCCTTGCAAGTCTACAGGTTTGTAGGGTTCTTTTCTTGGTTTCCTTCATGTGAGAGATCTTGGAGGATACCTTCCTTGCAGGTTTGTGGGTCTTTAAGGTGCTTCTCTTGGTTCCCTTCACATGAGAGATCTTGGAGGATACCTTCCTTCCAGGTCTATGGGTCTATAAGACACTTTTCTCAGTTTCCTTCATGTGAGAGATCTTGGAAGATACCTTCCTTATAGGTCTATGGGCCTGTGAGGTGCTTACTTCTCGAGGCTTCCTTCATGTGAGAGATCTGGGGGTTGTCTCCTTGCAAGTCTACGAGCCTGTAAGATGATTTCATTCTACAACTTCATGGTTCTATGGGATCGTGGAGTCTTTTGTTCTAGCTTGTTCTTTCAAGCTTGCTAGATTGCAGTCTACTTCCTCGACGGTTCAGATATACATTTCTAACCCTACTCCTTTCTGATCTACTTTACCAAAGCACTCATCAATATTTGTGCTTGCTAAAGTGGGGAAAAATGTATACGTGCAAATTTGCACCCCTTTCACAAATTCCCCTTTTCCACTTTCTCACCTTAGAAAACCAAATCTGAAGGAAAAATTCTACATCACCAAGTTCCCTTCATTCCACTTGGCATTTGTATTTTGTGTTGGTAGAAGAATAACTATCAGGGATGCCCATGTGGTGCATATACATCCATGCAAAATGATTACATCCCTAATGGATTCTCCTATCTGAAATTGTTAGAGGTGTTACACTTCCTATTGGGAATGAATTTTAATGTCCCTCTCCAACCAACTAACCTGAAAATGCCTTATTCTTCTCACCTCACCTTCAAAAACCTTCATTCTACATGAAACTCATCTCTTTGGCATCTATTTTGTCAATTTCTAAGCATTCACTTCACTTCCATTACTTCAAGCAACACTTTGGCACTTCATAACAACAACAACAACAACAACAACACTCCATCAACTCTGTGGAGCAAGTGCGGAAGAAGCCATTGTAGCAGGGGCTTGAGGTTTTGCAACACCTCCCTTCACCATAGTTGAGGTTGTGGTGATTGTTCAAGCTCCCTTTCTCCATCATTGGCTAGTGAACTCTTGGTGGAGGTGGTAATGTTTTCACTCCTCTCCTTTATGATTTGGTTGAGTAGCAATTCACTATTTTGTAGTGTTTATTGTGTTCTCTACTTTATTTTCTCCTTTATCATATATTTCTCTATCATTTCTATCTTGGTTGTCTATGGAGGTGACAACATCAAAATGGGGGTCTGATTGAGGCAAACCCCTATATAGCCGCCAACAATTTTCCCTCTTCCTATGTGTAGGTGGATGTGCATTTGGAGCTAGTTGGCATATAGGCTCTTTTATGAGATTATCTTGGTCACCTTAGCTTTGATATGTCTACTTTATCATATTGATTTCTATCTCTCTTATTTTATAGTTCTATTTTTTTCCCTTAGAAATCACTATATTGGCCATCATCTTGTTTTATGATGGTTCTTACTATGTTTTTGGTCCTCTGGTCATGTGGACGCCAACATACCTGGGAGACACCCATGTGTCACATTGTCATCTCGAAACCACACTTTCATCCTCAAGCAAAGAGCTACCTGAGGTGTAGTGTTGAACCCAAAAATCGGCTCACCTAGCTCCATTCTAAATTTTGGGTCTACAGATTGATTAAAGGGCCTTATAGTCCTCATCATTCTCGTCCCTCATTTGAAACATTCCTTAAGAGTGAGATAAGTTAGGGAATACTTCTGCTCTTGTCTCTCCATGACCAGGGGCCTTGAATATGGTTGGTCCCCTTCTCTTACAATTTATATCCTCACTTTCCATTCATTTCTAGCTTAATGGCATCTTATGACACCTCTTTGAAGAAAATGATTATCTATGACAACTATTTATCACTTGTAAGAGAATATTTGATATATCATATATGAGGGGATTACTTATCAGAGACTTATTTGAAAATTTTAAATTATCCTAAAAAATGGAGCACTCTATTTTCCATATATAGGTGCATGTTAATGAAAATTCATGTGAATGTTAATGAATTTTGAAGAGGGTACCACTACTAGATATTTTTATCCAATTTATGATATTCTCATTAATGGAGTAGTTATGAATTTGACATATCTCCATTCTTGGAGTTTGAATTCAAAGTAGGATTTTTTCTTTATGAATTTGATGTAGGAGCATCTAGGGTGTAAGAGCAATCTTGCATCACCAAAAAAAATATTTAATTTTATTTTAATTTTCAATAATGCTAAGCTATGTCGAAAATAAATATTTTAATTTGCAATAGCATGATTTTTCCTTCTGGTGATGTGTAAATGCAATTTTTGGAGGAAATATGCCAAGTTAAAATGTTTCCAAGGCATTTAAATTATAATATTCTCTTTGGGGAATCCATTTATAGGTGGGGACCACTTTTCATTCATGTTCTTGCATGCATTTGCATTTTTGCGCATGTTCACATTTGGAGTTATCAGGGTTGTCAGAAGATCAATGAAGATGATAGAATTAACCAAATTTGATTTGACAAGGTTTAGGTGCCCATGTGAGCATTGGTAAATTTTATTATTTTATGATCTTTTCTCCAAATGGAGTGTGGGTTTTCCAAGGAGGTGTTTTTCTTGTGGTTTTAGAAAATCATAGTGGTTTTTTTCTCATTCACAAATCTATATATTTAGGTCTTGTCATATGGGAAGGTGGCTTTGAGAACTTTTGTAGGTAATATGGGGAAATTTTTTCAGATTGAAGAGATAGTTTGAAGACTCCATTTTTGCATATTTCTATTTGCATAGAAGCCCATGTTTTTGGGAGCTAGTGAGCTCAAAATTTTGAGAGATAGTGAGCTAGTGAAGTTCGTGTGAAAGGAGCTTGAGAGATTCAGCTGAAAGAAGGTTGAAAGAGACCAAGAAGACATTTTTTTTGTAGGTTTGGAGGTGTGTTGCAACAACAAGAAGATTGATTATTTCATCATTTGATTGTAGCAATGACTTCTAATGAAGATTGTAGGGTGAAGATCTGCTAGAGGCTTGTGATGGAAGTAAAATTCAAGGAGATAATTTTTGTTTTTGGTATCAATCATATTTCAGATTTTTAATGATTTTCATTAGCCCATATGGTTGTACAACCAATAGTTTTAGTTATGCTATGTAATTCTTGAGTTTCTAAGAGATTTTGAATGAAGAAAGAATACTTCTTGCAGATTTTTGTGTTCTTTCAAACCATTTATAAGTTGAATTTATATATTGTTGTGAGTATGTGAATGAGGGTTGGCTTTTTACTTCATCAGTGGTATTAGAGTGGGAGTTTTTGAGTGTGTAGGCAGAAGTTTCGATGTGAGGATGTTTGTACCAAGACCTGTGGTATGTATGTGTGATTTGCATGTAGATAGATCATTGAATTTGAGGTAGTCTATACCTAAGAGGATGGGGTGGGTCATGAGGAGGTCCATGAGATTTTTTTCTCTGAATAGTATTGGGAAGAAGTGAAAATAAGAAGTACCGTGAAGAATTTGAAAAGCTCCAGGCCAAATTAAATGCATTGGAAAGGAAGATTAAAGAGGAAATGAGAGTGTGGGATGAGAGACATGGGATGAAGAATTTTCTCATGAAAGAGGGCAACAAAGATAAGAACACAAATAAAAATTAGTGCATCCCTTGGTAGGGATTGAATGCAAAGAAGAACATGTGGGGGTAGCCCACACAAATGGAGAATGAAATGAAGCACAAGTTGCATAGATTGCATGTGAATGAAGTGCATTATGTGAAGCAAATGAAGAAGGTTTTCAATAAAAAATTATGAACATGGATAGTCCTAAATTTGATGAACAAATTTGTAAAAATGAAGATTATTTCCTATTGAAAGAAGAGATGGAAAGAATCAAAAAAAATTTGGAAGGAGAATTGATGGAAAAATACGAAGAGGAGTTTGCAAAACTTGTCATTGGAGGTGGGAAGATGGATCTTGCAGTGAACAAAAATGAGGTAAATATTTTTTTTTAATTTATTCAAGTGATGATTCTATACCTTCTTTGGTGAAAGTAGAAGCATATTTTGAGCAAGAAGAGAGTAAGAAAATGGAAATTTTTAATTTTCATGGAGTAGTAATTGTAGATTTGTATAAGGATATAGTAGATTTTGATTGTTGTTTGGATAATACATATTTGGATATAGAATTTGTATAGGATTTTTTAGGTGAAACTTGGTGGAGGTGATCATTTTGTGGTGGGTTGAATTCCATAAGAGAAGAGAGAAGAATGTATGGTATTAGGAGGAGGATGATGGTACATGGTGGATACAAGTCCACGAGAGGAGAGGAGAATGATGTGCAGAGTTGTTAGAGAAGGTTTCTTGTTCCACCTAAGTGTTGGAATAGAAGAAATAAGACTCAATTATAGGTTTCAAATTTAGTGATAGAGTTTTCTAAGGATTTCCTACAATTTGAAAGGGTTGTACTACCACTCAAATCCATTTTTTGAATCTGTATTCATAAAAAAATTCCTACCCTGAGTGTTTGATGTAGGAGAATCTAGGGTGTACGAGAAACCTTGCATCACCAAAAAATAATTTATTTTATTTCAATTTGTAATAAGGGCTAAGGTGTGTGGAAAATAAATATTATAATTTGTAATAATGTTATTTTCCCTTGTGGTGATATGTAAATGCAATTTTTGAAGGAAATATGTTGAGGTAAAATATTTCCAAGGAAATTAAATTCTAATATTCTCTTTGGGGTATCCATTTGTAGGTGGGAACCATTATTCATGCATGTTCTTACATGTTCTTTTTCATGCATTTTCATGTTGGTGAATGTTCATATTTGGAGCCATCGGGGTCGTTGGAGATCAATGAAGATGCTAGAATTGACTAAATTTGATTGTCCCTGATTTAGGTGCCCATGTGAAGGTCATGTGAGAATTGATTAATTTTATTATTTTATGATTATTTCTCCAAATGGGGTGTGGGTTTTCCAAAGAGGTTCTTTTCGTTTGGTTTTGGGAAACCATAGTGGTTTTTTCTCATTCACAAATCTATATATTCAGGCCTATCATTTGGGAAGGTGGTTTTGGGATTTTTTTCAGGTGATATGGGGAAATGTTACTATATTGAAGAGATTATTTGAATACTCCATTGTTGTATATTTCTATTTGCATAGAAGCCCATGCTTTTGGGAGCTAGTGAGCTCCACATTTTGAGAGATAGTGAGCTAGTGAAGTTTGTGTGAGGGGATCTTGAGAGATTCAATTGAAATAAGGTTGAAAGAGACCAAGAAGATTTTTTTTTTTCAGGTTTAGAGGCGTACTATAGCAGCAAGAAGATTGATTATTTCATGGTTTGATTGTAGTAGTGACTTCTAATGAAGATTGCAAGGTGAATATGTTAGAGGCTTGTGATAGAAGTCAAATTAGAGGAGATAACTTTTGTATTGATCTTTGTTGTTTTATATCAATCATATTTTAGATTGGTAATAATTTTCATCAGCCCATATGGTTTTACAACCAATATTTTTAGATATGCTATGTAATTCTTGAATTTCTAGGAGATTTTGAATGAACAAAGAACACTTCTTGCAGATTTTTGTGTTGTTTCAAACCATTTCTAAGTTGAATTTTAAGATTTTTGTGAGTATGTGAATGAGGGTTGGTTTCTTACTTCATCAAACTCTTTCTCTCTTGTTTTTTAAAATTTTCTAAGAGAAGAAGAAAATTTCTAAATAATTCTGGAATATTTAATGAGTTATCTTCTAGAGAGAGGATTATTCAGAGTAGGAGAGTACTATTCTTCTTTATCTATAGGTGTTTTGTATAGATCATGAAACTTATAATAAAAATATACAAAGATACATTATTTTGAAAACTAAAATGAATTCATAAAAAAATAGAAAATATAAATATTGATTAGGAAACTAATCAATAAAAATATATAGGATAGGATCATGAATACAATATTGCATGGGATATAACCATGATTATAGTAGTGACCCTTCATTGTATAGTTCAGAAATTTAAATTAAACATGAACCATTTCACCATTTGATGCATTTAAGTCTAAGAGATCCTTCTTATATGCATAAATACATAAAATAAGTTAGGAAATATAATTTTAAATGAATGGGATAAAAATTAAAGTTGTACCAATCAAAGTAAAAGAGAATTCAATTATTCAGAGTGTGATGTAAAGGTTAAGACAATAAAATATATTATTGTAGAAGAAAGGAGAATCATACATGAAATATTTCTAGTGTACTTGGTAATTTACTACATTGAATATAGGTAATTTAGCACATTTTCCACTAAAATGGTATAGTTTTTCTCTCTTTAGAAGGTTTTCAAGTTTTTTGTGTAGAATTATTTTATTGTATTATAACATTTCTTAATTTGATTAATATTTTCCCATCTCTAAAACTATTATTTTAATTTACAAGTATCATATAATATTATCTTAATTAATAATTCTTAAATTATACTTATAATAGATAATTTATTATTAGAGTAGATTGTGAACCCTTGATATTTGTGGGGCTTCATTATCATTTAATGGTAAGGGGTTGTTTTTTATTAAGGAAAAAATAGGTTTTGAAGGGGACTTGAAACCCTTTAACAATAGAGAAAAGAAAGATAAAGCATGAAAGAGTTCAAAATAAAAACAAAACAATTTCAACAAAGAAGAGAACAAAAAACTAGCCCAGAGGCAGCACAACAAAAAACCAGTAGAAACCCAGTGAAAGTCCTACTACTAGGCCAAATTCCTTAGGATGTCTACAAACTCCTACTCCAGATCATTCATTTTTATTGTTGCTTTCTTAATTTCCTGAATGTCCATAGGGGTCTTTTCAACCTTCCTCTTTAGGTTGGCTTTGGTTCTTTTGCTCGGTCCAACACCCTTTGCTTGGCTTTGATCATTCTCATCTTCCGCATCCACTGCAGTCCTTACCTAATAGGCCTTTTCCATATTCTCAACCATCAAATTCATGGTGCTCACAATGGATTTTAAGATCTTGTGACTCATTTTCAAAACCTTTTGAATGGAATCTTTAACAATCTTAAAATTTTCCTCAATTTTTGATAGCTTGCCATCATGGTTACTCTTGAATTGTTGCAAATCCTCCACAATTTTCTTAAGGCAGTCTACCATAAATCTCTTCTCTTCCTCAGTCCACAAGTCATTGGCCTTATCTATGTCTTTGTTAGTTTTATACATCATATCATTCTTTTTCAACTTACTGCTAAAAGCCCTTTGATTCAACTTAATCTCCTTAATCTCAAAGAAAACCCACCTAATCAACCTGAAGAAATCCACAAACCCATTACAGGCGATAGCTAGGATATCAATAGGAAACTCATGCTCAACCTTAAATCAATAATCATCTTTCTTGAGGTCAGTGGGATACCTAGTCCTATCCTCCCTATTAGTTGAAGGTAGTTGGACTAATTTGACGAAGGGATCATCTGAGTCTCATCCTGATTGCTTTCATAGGAGGGGTCCTCCACAACCTTCCTCTTGCCCTTCTCTAGAGGAAAGACACTGGCTTTACCTTTCGCCTTCATATTATTAGCCTAAGAACCCAGGAAAATGACTTTAGCTTTGCCTTTGGAGATCATGCCACTAGGTTTAGGAAGGGCACATGCCTTGGACTTACTTTTGTTACTACCCTTCCTCACCAACTTTGAGGGACGATCTTCATCATCCTCCATATCAATCTCCCATTCATCCTTGTCTGTGTAGCTGGCACATAGTTCATCCTTAGCAGATGTAGAATGGGGAGAGAGGGTTTGGTGGGAAAGAGCTGATATAGCTTTAAAATGTTCAAAAATAAGAACAAGAAAATCTTGATGAAGAATGGGGTATCTAACTAGGTTCAATTTATGGTCCTGAAGACTAGCATTCAATGAAGTAGAAAGATAGAAAGGGAAGGAAACCCTAACCTGATGTCGAAAGTGATTCAGGATCACAAAAT
The DNA here is from genome assembly GCA_007115665.2 of Sequoiadendron giganteum. Lineage (NCBI taxonomy): Eukaryota > Viridiplantae > Streptophyta > Pinopsida > Cupressales > Cupressaceae > Sequoiadendron > Sequoiadendron giganteum. The sequence goes on along the minus strand of CM021108.1, from coordinate 584,521,041 downwards.
GGTATCCAAAACCCTTGTATATTTGACATCCAACGTAATGTATTCCATAATTTACTTCAACACCTCCTGCCAGAGCAATTTAATCTTCATGGAGTCATAATTGCTTTTGGTAGCTCTGTGTAGGTCCTCCTTCTCCTTATCAGTCTTTAGAAAATTTCTCACAGCTTGGTCAAAAAGCATCCTATCCCTATAGAACTTAACACCCTCCATGGGAAGCCTAGTGACATCAGAAATTAGCTACACATCAATGGCCACCTTTCTCCCAAACAAATTTACCTTACAATTGTTCCATTCTTTAGAAAAAAACCTAGTGATCTCCTAGTCCCAACCATGGAGTTTTTCAATGTAGCTAGTAATCCCACCCTTCTCCAACAAATACCAAACCTTAGTGTTACTCTTCAGGTCCTCACAATCCATTGATTCCACCCGGCTATGCTCACCTCCCATGTTGATAGTGTTGCAACCCTACTGTGAAGACTCCAAAAAGCCAAATAGCCTGATAGCCAACATGCCCAAAAAGCATGCAAAGCACAAAAAATTAGAGTGGCAAATAATATTAAGGCAGTCCATCCCACGATGAAAAATAATGAGACAATAGTTTTGAGACTACATGAAAAGACACGCCACACCCTTAATCATTAGTTGATAGGGGAAATTGAACATTCCTGTGGGTTTTATCATGCATTAATAAGGTAGTGATATCAGCATCCAATCTTTCACTCCTTTTCCACATCATTTTACCCTTAGCCTTAACCCCCTTATTTGCAAAGAAGTCTTCCATCATGTTTATTTCCCTATAAGAATGGGAAATGAAGTGTTTTTTAAAAGAGCTAATAATCCCCTTCAAGAGGTTGATCCAATTCTCTATGGTCCAAGAAGGCTTTTGAAGGCCTTTAATACATTGAATAATATTGTTTGAGTCCCCTTCAAGCCAATTTTTTTTTAAATTCATTTGGCGAGCAAGATTTAAGGCTTGGAAAACCCCTATGGCTTCAGCAAGGTGGTTGGTCTAGGTGCCTAAGGGGAGTTCCACTTCTAAAATAAAATTAATGGTAAGGGGTTGTTACTCTTAATAAAGAGAACTAATTTATATGTAAAAAGAAAATAAGGATTTTTTTTTAGCTTGCATGGGAATTTGTTTATAATTAGCTGTTTTGAATATTACAATTTTAAGAGGATGAATCCACTTCAAGAAAGTGAGGGAATTATTTAGGGGTATGCATAATGCCATGACCAAAATTATAGAATGTAAAAACCTACACTATTTGTTAAGTAGAAATTAGGAAGGATTTTTTTTAATTATTCCTCACCCATATCATTAGTTTTAGATATTCAAATTTAAGCACAATATTATGCATACAAGGGTCTCACAAATAAGGGAAATTTTCCTATATATTTAATGTAAGATTTTACGGACCCAAAATCTCCTTTGATAAGGGAGGTGTGATCCATATGGATCATTGAAATTTCCATAAAAATACATAGAGATGCATTCTTTTATCAACAAAATTATTCATTAAATATATAAATATATAAAAGGTTGACTATGATACATGTTAGGAAAATCATCTAGGGTAGGATTTTGACCTATGAATATACAACAAAGAATTTTGAAATGTGAACAAAAATAAAATCATTTCATTGTTTTTACATGGAAGAAAAAATTGATGGATTGGGAGAACATTCATGTTTGCATAAATCTATAAAATATAATAGAAACTAGCATTTTAAATCACTAGGAGGAAAATAAATTATTGATCAAAGTAGAAAAGGATTTAATTGTTCATAGTGTGATAAAGGAATGAGATCTTGAAGAATCAATTGGTAGCTTGCATCCAAGAATTCTATCATAATTGGTAAATTTCTAATTTGAATAGAGGTAATAAGGTATTTTCCACTATCATGGCATTTTTCTTCTCCTTAGAGGGTTTCCAAGATAAAAACTAGTTCTTTGTGTGTAATTATCTACTCACAACATGTTTTATCTTTAATTTTATTAGAAATTATTTTTTCCTCTCTTTAGAGGGTTTCCAAAATAAAAACTAGCTCTTTGTGTGGAATTATCTACTTGGAACATGTTTTATTCTTAATTTTATTCGAAATCACCTCTCTCTAATAGTTTCATTTTAATTTACAACAAAAAAGCATGTTTACATAATTTACAATTCTTAAATTCTACTTATTTTAAAGAATTTTTAAATTAATAGGTTTCTAATAAAATCATCAAAGGAGTGTCACTATCCAATCTCTAAGGTTGTGAAAATATAGATAAAATGACATCATTATTCGTCTATTTTTTAAAAGTTTCAAATTAATCATGTATTTATTTTACACTATTTTACTTTTTGTTTATGTAAATTAGTTATGCTTCTATTAATTTTCATGATACATAAAATGGTTTGAGATGTAAAATATTTGGCATAACTTATACACATAATTCAAAGTAAGTCACTTTTTAAATCTATACTTTTTCAAAAGTCTATACTCATCTCACGTAAGTCATACAAACTACCACCCATGAATGCATGAATAAGTACACATAAATACATGAATCAATGAAATAATAGTTTTATAAATTAACATCATAGATAAACACAATATTTATTTTATTGTCTTAGTAAGAAAGTTTTTAAAGTCAAAATAATTAGCAAACAAAATATTTGTGTATCCTTTAAGTAAATATACATGGTTAGCAAATATTGATTACATTATTATTAATATTATTCAATATCGACATAGATTTTTTTTGTTCACTATTCATATCACCAATGACACATTTATAATTTTATCAAAAGAGCATATGCTAATATGTGCATATGAATAGTCACATTGAGGATAGGTACAACCATGGGAGAAATTTTTTTGTCACCCATGAAGTATAGATTTATTCTTCATGCACCTCCCAAACTATGTAGGACCCTACCTTCATGCGTGTGGTCATGAATAAGAATCAAATTAGCAAAATGTAGAGGTAACTAGTGTAGGTGACACTATAGTTGACATATGTTGTCAAATGTTAAAATACCCGAGCAAGATATTTCAAATACAAGGTACAATTGTACCAATAATATTTAATTGTTTGAAAGATACCACTAATAGAGATGTTGGTGTTTTAAATTTCCAGCTAAGGCTTTGTAATTCCCTAAGAGGTAGCCAACCTCTATATTAAAGAACCACAAAGGCTAGTGGCTAGTTGACAAGATTCAGTCAAAGATTGAAATCTCCTAACCTTCTGGATCTATACAACCAAGGTGGGTAAACATATACAATGCCCAAAACTTAATTCACTCATACACCAACATTGCTTTATAAAGCAGATAATTCCCAATGAAAATACACTAAGGGAAGCATTGACAACTTCAAACTTGGCTACATTCTCAGTGACTCAACCCTCTCTCAACCATTGGAAAGTAGGACATACAACAAACCAAATAGTAAGATTAAGAATGATTTTTCATTTATAAAATGTTTCTAAGATGCACAAAATTGAATAATAAATCAATGCCAATTCTATGCCATGGGGTCAAACACATAAATGAATTCCCCAGCAAATAGACTTCAACCAATGGATTTAAAATTCTAATGCTTTGCATCAACTGTTAGTGTCTTGCACCAAAAATCCTCTTATTATCAATCAAATTCTCCTTATCAAATCCCATCTGCACACCTAAAATCACAATCACCTGCTCAAAGCATTTTAACCATTTCTTTGAAACAAAACAATCTCATGAAATTTGAGATGATAAACTCAAAGATACTTTGTATTATTGAATTTATATGACTAAATGTTTACAAATATGGAGACAATCTGAAGATATTCATGAATGTACAAACACCTTCATGATTTTATTTGCATAAACTAGCTGTATTTACTCATGAATTCAGAAAATTGCAGCTTACAGACTCAAGAAATAACTCAAGATTTTTAATTCTCTATCTACCCAACCCAATACAAAAAACTCAGAACCCTTTACAATGAGAAGAGAAAAGAAGATATAGAAGAAGAGAAGCTAGCAGGAGCAGCCCTAAACTTGATCTGTAAAATTCCATCTGGAAGCTTCATTCTCGTTGATCAACAAACTGAAAAAAAAATGTCATCTCTCTTCCTTTGCAGCAACAAACTTATTCTCTCAAAACTATCTTTGCTCATCATTTCCTTGCAACTGAAAATCTTCCCATGTGGAGAATTTCATCATTCACCCAAACACTGGAAAATACCTCTGCTCATGAAAAAAAAATCAGCTCTCTTTTAATCTCAAATATTGCACTTCGAAATATTTCCCCACTTTATCATGCTGCAGTTTTGTTTCCCTTCATATATTAAAGTTTGATAACTTTAATATTTCTACTCTTTAATTTGTTGCACATTAAATCCCAGCACACATTGGCCTTTTAATTATTATAAAATGAATATTAAATTCATTTTACCCATATCCTCTTACATTCTATTCCTCAACAAAGAGAATGTTTGCTCACAAAGTGAATATTAAATTCACTTTACATTGACCTGGACAAATAAAATATTTACCCCGTGCTGCACACACTTCAAAAAAATCTCCTTCATACACTTTCACATGCATATATCTCAACCATATTTGGGATTAAAATTTAACCCAACCCACCAATATTTACCTGGACAAATACCATGTGGGAATACACTTTATATTTTGCATTTTAAAATGCCTTGGTTTTAACCTATCCTCAGACCCACCTCCTTTATAATTAATAAATTACCCCTGCATCATTAAATATTTCACACTTGAAATATTTCATCTTTATATTTTACCTCCTCGGGCAATATTTTACCTTTACATGTTTGGCCATTTAAAAATTGATATGGGCCCACCCTCATTTCATTCAAAAAATAGATAACTTTTGAAAAAATTAAAATGTTGCTCCACCCTTGCATTCTTGCACATCTCACGGAATTTTACCTGACATCACCAATACTCTTGCGAGGCATGTGAGGTTTGCCCTAATCTCCTCTTTTTCCTTCATCCTACCTGCAAACATAGCCACCACTGCTCAAAATCCTCTTGGTACCCCATACCTCTGCCTCCAAGCCACGCCATGCTTAAAGGTTTCTAAAGCATTTTCAATAAATATTTTTTGTACTTATGCCTGTTCAAAGTCACACCCCTTGTGCTTTCATGGATCTTCATACCCTGCCTTGGGTTGCCACTCTGCCAACAACATTCACTCCTGCCCAATCCCGCACACCTACTCCTTATGGCCAGTGCACTCCTCCTCACTGTAATGCACGCACCATGCATTTTCCTGAGATTTTCTAAAGTCCTTTCAACATATCTATTTTATGCGTATGTTGCAGTCATAGAGTCCCGTGAGAGCACATTCATTTGGGAACTTCCACTAAACACTTCACATGGCATGTCCATGCCTCCCTCCTATTGCGGGAGCCTCCTCAACAAATCCATTATGTTCATAGCCAACAACAAATATGGCATTCCCTGTGATCATATTTGTTGAGGAATTCATTGACAACTCACATGCTTGTAAAATTGTGTTACCTCCAACTCTAAAGCTTTGATGGATGTTAAACAACTTCCACACAATCAAATGTTATGCACAGACTACTCAGTATGGAGAGGTTTTGGGATAACAAAGATCCCAAACAGATTTCTCAATGGTGCCCCATTATAATTCAAATACCTCCCTCAGCTAGTGATGGCACATTCATTCATTTTGTAGCAAACATATTCACTAATTCCCTGCAATTCTTTGAGACTTTCCTTTCAATTCCACACTACACCAATCCCACTCAAAACTCGCACCTTAGCAACTTCCTCTTGGGCATTGCAATTATCTCTATCATTCCAAGCCTATCACCCATTTTTTAAGTTCACATTGCCAGCAAACATAAAATCCTTGATAAGTTTCATCAACTTTGCATACTTACTTGCTATGAGATAAACTTAGGTAATCATTCCTTTAATACTCAATTTAGAATTGGGAAGTAACAATAACTTGAGATGAACCTTGAAAACACAAGGGCTCATTGTTTAACATTGAATTTGAACATCATCCTATAGCTCCTTAAAAATGTTATTTGTTCTGCGCACATTCTTCAATCATGCTTATGTTGAGCACGATTTCTTGGCTTCAAGCTTTAACTCATCATCAATATTTGTTAATGTATATTGAATAATAGATAACCTTATTAATCACTACAAATGGATTGCTATCCACATTTGTAATATTGTAATATTTGCAACATCATAACAGTGCGAAGCATGTTAGGCCCCATGTGGCCTGACTAATTTTTTTTTGTTTTCAAACAAATTTTACCCTCAAATGACTTGACATTGTATTTTGATTGCAAGTGAATTGAAAAAATGAACTGGGTCTTCATCAAAATCTATTTTCTGACACTCTTGGAAAATGGGCAAAACTGGCCCAGTGGGCTCTAGAACCGGTTTGGGAATCTAGTCAAATGACCTCCTGGAGTAATGAGAACATGTAGACATATATTCCTTTGATCTGAGATTACAGTGAAAAAAATGGCTCAGAGAGACATATCATAAGGTGAAATATATTAATCAGAAAATTCGCCCAATTGAACTTTTTTGAAATAACAGCTTGTTTAGAATCAACTAAAGGTCACCCAATTGCTATTTTGAAAATATAACAAATCAACTCCTGGTGAGCTGCCACTGGAAACAGTAGATCACTTAGGTACCTTGAGCACGTGTGCAAAAGGAAACTTCTTGAATCATCACCAGTCAAAAGATACTGACAGTCGAAGTTAGCCTCTCTGAAATGTTGTTAGGAATGCAGATGCAAAACTGAACAAACTGCATTTGGTTTTGATTTGTTAAAAATAGCAAATCATATCATGAAGCTTTGAAAACTGACACCCAAGATCATTCTGGTATGTGGAATACATAACAACATCCGTTTTGACATGACTATCAATAGGTTGCAAAATTCAAGCCCAAACAAGACGCTACTTTACGAAGTTGACAATCTACAAACAACATAAAGGTGACAAAATGCTCCAGCTTCATTTTTTGAAACCCTAACAAAAATCATCATGGGAAGCTGAAAAATGACATGCACGTTCACATATGTCAATAAAATATGTCCGCAAACAGGTTTTGCACAAAAATCATCTAGCTCCAAATTACGACCCTCCAAACTAGGTCAGTCAAGTAGATTTGTTAGGTGCACTTCTGAAAGTGTAGAGGCAAAATTTTGAAATGGGCATCTCAAATTTTGTAAATTTGACAGTGCCATCAAGAGGTACTTACTAAGGTATAGGACCTCTACATAGCTAAAACAAAGCCAATAGTGTACTTATATATGATAATGGTATGTGCTCACCAAATGTTTAGAGGTATAAAAGGGTCCCTGAAAAGAATACTGGTTTATAGAATTTTGTTCTGAGTGGAATAGTTAGTATTATATGAAGAATACTGGTTTATGTAGTTGTGAGTGGAATAGTTAGTATTATATTAGGAAAGGTATGTTTGGTAGTATAGTTGAGAGTTTTATAAGGGATGGGAATATGTATCCCTTTGGTCAAACACTATAAAGATATTAATTTAAGGGATTTGTATCAGGATAAAAATAAGTAGTCATATAGTGTGCATTAGAATGTGTAGACATGGAAAATGTACAATTCGGTTTGACACATTGAATCATGATCTATTAACACCATTTCATCCTGAATCATCTCTTTTGCTAGTCATTTAATCGAACAATCTGTATTTGATTAAATTCATCACTCTTCATCTCCTGTTAATTAAATAAATCAATTTTATTTAATTATTTTTGTAATCCCTCTTTTAATTAAATAAATCATTTTATTAATCCCTAAGTCTTCTCATTAAATTGAACCTTGTTTGAATTTAATCTAACATTATTCTCTTTGGTTAAATAAATCAAATCATTTATTTAATAAATCATTTCCTCTCAATTTCTGACTTGAATCTAAGTCTAAATTGTCACATCACCTAATTCTTCATTAAGCTAATCAAATCCATGATTAACTTAATCCCTCTCACTAAAATCATCTAGAGAATGCAACTTGCACGATAAATCAATTACTTTGATTTATTAATTCTCCTATTTTCCCTCACAAAGCATCAAAAAGAGAATGTTCCTCTTTTGAATTCAAAAGGCCAAGTGGATTTGTACATCCAACAAGGCATTCATTCCTCTTACATGTCCTTGTGCTTTGAGCCAAGTGGCATTTATTTCATTCCTTTTTCCCTCTCACATGTCATTTCTCAAATTTGAAATGCCACCTAATTGCATTTATTGGCACTTTGGCCAAAATGTGCACAACCTTCAGCCATTCACATCTTGACAAATGGCACTTGGCCATTGGATGTTGAATAATCCCACATTACTCTATTTTACTCTCTTTTCCAGTTTAGAAATCTATAAATTGGAGGCTTCTCTCCTCATTATCTATCCACAATTTTGAGTACACTTACTATACTCAAATTTAGTTCAATATCCACATCTTCATGCAAGGTTATTCTCTTCATTTGAGAATTAATCTTACTAATACCATCATTTAACTTGTTCAAGGATTGGGAAAGGGCTGCTTACTACACAACAATGGTGGCACCAATCCACTATGGGATGAAGGTTTAATCATGTTTTTATATGCTTCTGTTTAACCTGTTTTTATGCTCATTAGTTGCATATTTAGACATGATTGAATATCTCATAGGGATCTTAAATTTGCTGTTTTAAACTAACTTTCGTGCTAACAACATGAAATTGTTTGAGATGATTTTGTTTGCAGATTTTTAGCATCCGCATTCTGGCGCTAGAAGGAGGGCTGAATCCTAGATTTTATTTCGTTATAATCTCACTAATGTCTCTGTTTGCAGGAAATCTGGCTCAAAATATTTCACTATGCTATTAACAATAGCCTTCACTGTTATTCATGCTTAATTCCATTCGGTCAAAGAAAAGAAAGAAATTTTTGTTTAAATACAAGCTTTGAATCTTCTTTACATTTTATGCTAATCATTCGATCTTACTGCGAATTTTCCTCCTCCCTGTGCTTTCCTTTCTCCTCACGGTTCTCTCACGTAATCACCTCAGCTCTTTACCGCACCCCTACGTAGACATTCTTTTGCCGTTGTCATCTAGACATCTCCCGCGCTACCGTGCCTCTCAGTCCGTTCACCCATGGTACAGCGGTGTCGGGTGTCTTTCTCAGCCTTCGTTCCTGCCATCCACCACTCTACTGTGCCCCCCACGTCCACCTCTCACAGTTCTAGGTGAAGTATCCGTTTACTGTTTACCTCTTCTCATCGCGTTACCACAGTCTGCGATGGGGCCAACTATGGTTGTGCGGTAATTCTCATCGACGCCTCACGGTTTCCTCTGCCACTCATTACGTCATTACCGCGCCACCCGCTCTGGTCACCCGCGGTATCACAATTTCCACTCACTATCTTGTGATCCACTCACCACTTAGCCACCACCTCATCTATATCCGTTCACAGTAGAGCGGTGTAAATTGCATTACCACCACCTCATCCCTTCCATCTACGGTAGAGCGATGCTCACGACGTTACTGTCGGATAGTTTTTCCTCGACCGCGGTGGTGTGGTTAGCTATGTGCTGCCTGCCTGTCTAACTGTCACTGCCATCCTGTCGTTTGCTATTTAATCCTCCGTGGTACCACGGTAAACCTACTAACCGTGACTCTGTCTATCACTTGGCCGCACCTCGTCATCGCCGGTTACCCTTCCCTTACCCGCGTTAGTGCAATAACCGCATCCCCGCGGTTTGCTGCTTAACCGCCAGTGATCGTGCGGTAACCATTACCCACCACCGCATTACCATAGTTGTCCACCCGACTATCAGTGGTCATGTGGTAAAGCCTGCTGTAGACTGCCTTTAAGCTGCCAACCATGATACCGCAGCCTGCGGTAAAATGACAGAGGATTTAATTTCAGGAAATAAACAGTGAGGAAGGAAATTTTTTTAAAGGGGGTTAAGTTAAATGGCAATTTTTTTTTATGATTAGGGCATTAATGCATGAGATATTTTTATGAAATATTTTTAGTAACTTTGTATTTTCTCTTGCAGGTTGAACATTGGAATTAAATCAAGGCAAAAACAAGATTGGAGAAATTCACAAAAGCATTTTTTAATGCTTGTTGAGCTAGATCTTTATTTTAGCTTTAAAACATCTCACATCTATTTTTGGGGCTTAAAATTAACCATTTTGACTTCATCTTTTTGGTTAAAATTGAACCTTAGAAATATACTAGATTTCAATTTGGACTTAAAATTGAATGAGGAAAACTTCACATTTAATCTTGGTGCTTCTAAAATGAACTCATCATTGCTTTGAAGGATAAAATTGAACATGTGTCTGTTGTATTTTGCAAACTTTTTAACAAATTAATATCATTAAAATGTGTATGCGCTTCTCTCATGCTTTATAGCGATCTTGAGAATCAAAAGCATTTTAGTGATATTAACTTGTCAAAAATATTGCCTCCACACTTCAATTTGGGCATTTTAAAATTGAACAAAACATGCGAGTGTGAGCACGATATATTGCGGAGGTTCTCCCCTTTGTTTTTCAACAAGGGTTGTGTGAACGATGAGATGTGTTAGCTCATTTTTGTTAACTTAGAGGGCCTGCCTTGTGGGAAAAAGTAATCACCCAAGGGAATGACCCAACCGGGAACACGCTAAAGCCAAGCGACTTCCACCCAGGATATAAGTGTGGATATTGGAACAAAGGCCAATATCACGAGGATTATTCCAATGAGATGGACAGCAATGGACTCTCGCTGATGTTGGATAATCCCCCACGAACGGAATGCCCGAATTAGAACCCCTTGTTTAGAAAAAGGCCAAAACCTTGTCTATCTTGTTGGTGCAAAAGGTCATGTCCTTTGAAGCCACCCCATGTAACATGCGGTCTTGTTGTGGAAATGGAAAGTATGCCATGGGAGATTCATGGGTACTAATGCTTGGTTGACCCGAATAAGTGAGTGCCATGGAGGGGAGCCAGTGTGGTCAAGCATTTAGCCATTCGCACAAGATATGCGTAGCTGGATTTATCCAAGTGGGAACCCAACAAGGTATTGTCTCATCAACCTAGGAGTGTGAAAGTGCTTGGAAAAAACACATTGCTTGATCTTGAAAACATTTGGAAAACAAACATACACAAAAAATCTTGAAATTTCAAACACCTTGTGGGAAACAAATACCTATTGATGAAATTTCCCACTCTTGCTTTCCCTAGGAATCACATTCCTAGAGGTTTCTAAGTGTGCAAATTCTACCATCATTTTTTTCCAATAAGGATAAACATAAGGAACTTTTGCCCTATTTTCCTTGATTTTCACATAAAGGACCTTGTGGGATGAGAAAGAAAATGGGACACTAGACATATAGTTTGAAAACCTAAGCAAGCAAGTGTCTTGGATAAAAAGAACCTCACTTAACCAAGATAAAGAAACAAATTGAATTTCACATGTGTTGTTTCCAATGATTTCCCACAAGATTAAAATCCCAAAGCCAAAGTTCAAGAAACTCAGCCTAAAAGCTTGTGAGGAGCATCTTGAGAGACTTTTCGAATTCAGGGAAAGATTGGTCTACAACTTTTATATAAAAGCTTTAAGGAACAACCCCGCATTGTATGCATTCTATTATCAACAAAATCTTGAACTTTTTCAAAGGTTTGCATTTCTTCCATAGGAAGTCAAGTGTGTTCTTCAATATCAAGGTTTTGTAGAGAGAGTCGCATCTAGGTTAAGGTTCAAGATCAAAGTTGTCATTCTCATCCACTCCTCCATCAACCAAATCTCATTTCATCATCAAACCTTTTTTGATAACTCTAGAATCAATCATCACGCTAAACTTAGAGGGCTAAATCAACATCATCATACCTTGCTTGATACACTTAGCCAACATAGTCTCAACCATTGAACAAATTTTCTTTGAGATAACACAACTTCTTAAAGTCTATTAGTTCTCCAAAACATTGGCATAACACACTTTTTCAATTCATCCATTTTGTGCAAGTTCCCTTAGGATAACACAACTTCCTAGGGAAAACAACTTCACAAACAATCTTGTTTGATATAATGCATCTAGTCAAATTATCACAATCAAATCAAATCAAAAGCCCTTTCAAAGTTTAGTGCATACATTCAAAAATTTTTCCAAAGGTTTCATTCACTCCTCCCATCCATTTTAACCCATCACCATCATCACCATCTTTGATCTTTTAGCTTGCCTAGTTCTTCTCTTTTGGACCTAAAGGATTAGGATCGAACAAATCCCTATTTTTTATGGTCCAAAAAAGATCTCAACACAAGAAGGACATGGAGATTATCAGAGAAATATCAGCTTCTATGGACATGAGTCATATAAATACCGAAGTGAACCTAGCAGGATCAAGCAATCCCCCAAGCAACTCTCCCTTATCATCACAAAATCCTCAAGAGGAGAGTCATCAAGAGGACGACACAAATGAAGACATGGGGATGACACCAAATGAAATCATGGAAATGGTTCAAAATCCTAAGAACCACAAAATTGTTAGTGCTATGTTCAAATACATAAATTCAATGGCAAGAGGAGGGGTCATGGCCCCTCCCGACCTTAACATAAGCACTAGTACAAATACATCCCCATTGTCAAACATCAATCAAGAAGTACCTTGCACTACATCAATCATCACACCAACCTCCCCGATTGTGAACAAGGGGGGTGCCATGTTCTAGGAATTGCAAGAACACCACCTTGTGGCTAATAAAGAAGTAATCATCACCCCCACACCAGCTACATTTATTCTAGAAAACTCATCTCACCCATACGTCCCACTCACATTTCATAATCCCGTTGGTTCATCCTCATTTTACGCCACACCAGCCTATCAATTGAACATACCAACTGCCCCACCACATGAGGAAGCTGGTTTGCTTGGAATGACGGAAGCTATCAATCCTTTCTCTTTCCAAATAGGTGCACCATCCTTTCCCCCACTTCCGTTCACATCCACATCACCTCTTGGAATAGGTCTTGCACCATTACCCATCAAAAATTTTGCCAATCCAAGCAATCTAACCACCACTTTGAACCCACTCCTTTTGCCCATATCTTCACAACAAATCATAGCTATTCCTGTCACCATGGTTGATGCATCTATTGGTCCTCAAGTCTCCCAAAGCATGCCCCATCAAGGACCAATCATCTCAAACACCCCTCCAACAACCCAAATCACAATCACAACCACAATCCCTCCACCCACCACGATAATTGGTATGATTCCTGCCCCACCACCAATCCCACCGCCAAAGCACAACATGACCAATTCATTCTCCATCATGTTGCAAAATGCACAACAAGCTGCTCGCCAAAAGGCACTCCGAAAACAACAAGCTCAAGCACAAGCTCAAGCTCAAGCACAAGCTCAAGCAAAAGCTCAGGCTCAAGCACAAGCTCAAGCACAACCACAAGCATAAGCACAAGCACAAGCACAAGCACAAGCACAAGCTCAAGCTCAAGCTCAAGCACAAGCACAAGCACAAGCACAAGCACAAGCACAAGCTCAAGCGCAAGCTCAAGCACAAGCACAAGCGCAAGCCCAAGCTCAAGCCCAATAGCAGGCACAAGCTCAATACCAAGTGCAATTGCAAGTGATCCACCTGCAAGCCTAACAACAAGCCCTGCAAGACTTTCAAGCACATCACCAAGCTAAACAACAAGCTTTATTGGCACAACAACAACTCGACCAAAAACAAGCATTGTTGGCACAACAGCAGCTAGACCAACAATAAGCATTACTAGCTCAATAGCAGATTGACCAACAATAGGCTTCATGGGAACAACAGCAGATGGACCAACAACAAGCGCTATTGGAAGAACAACAACAAGATCAACAACAAGTGTTGTTGGCACAAATGCAGGCTTACTAACAAGCCTTAAACGTGCAACCAAGCTCGCAGCAAATGCCGACTAGTACTCTCCCCACCCATCAAACACCTCCAACATCTCACCACTCATTTATCCCACCTCTCGATCCAAGCAAGGATGTCGCAACACAGATCAAATTGCTCTCACAACAAGTGCTGGACCTACAAGCAAGAAAAACCACAAGGACACTAGGCAACTTGTGCCCTTATCCGTTCGATAGAAGTCTCACCATGGTACCGTTCCCAAAGGGATTCGAGATCCCCAAATTTGATAAATACAATGGAACGGGCAACCCTGAAAACCACATCAGGGAATTTTAGGTGCACTGCATGGAAGTCGCATATGATGACACGTATCTAATGCAGCTCTTCCCCCGAAGCCTGACTGGTCCAGCTATGGAATGGTTTTCTCACCTACCCATGGGCATTAAAACATTCGAGGAAATTGTGGAGGCTTTCCTTAAAAATTACGCTTTTAATATGGGTGTGGATGTCAGTTTAGAAGAACTATTTGCACTCAAACAAAGAAGAGGAGAGTTATTTGCATCCTTCTTGCAAAGATGGCGATCCAAGGCCAATTAGAGCAAGTGGACCATGCCAGAGGAACAACAAGTTTGCACCATCATAGCCAACCTGGATGAAAACTTGGCATTCTACCTAAAAATGCAGTGCATCACATCTTACGATCAACTAATTCCAAAAGCGCTCAACATCGAAAGAGCCCTTACTGCACGAGGAGGTGCACCTACATTCACTCCACCCTAGGATAACCGCCTGTCCAACAACTACAATGATAAACCTCGAACATGGTCAAGGAACAAAAATATCATGAACAATGGCGTGGTCGATGCTAAGGTAGTCATCAGTGCTCCTAAGCAAAATACCCAAAATCATCATCAACCGCAAACTCATAACCACAACAATGTGCAGGCTAATACGGTAGTAGCACAGTCACAACCACCTTCCACTAGCCAAGTCAACAATGTGGGTAATCAAGGAGGACCACCTACCCGCAACAAGTTTCCCCCCAAGAGGAAGTTCACAGCCCTTGGCGAATCGATTGAGTCTGTCATGAAGAAATTGGTCAAAGAAAACCTAATCAAGATCTATAACTCCGAACAATACATGGAGCCCATGACCAAACCATTGTGGTACAACGAGAATCTCCTGTGTGACTTTCACAAAGTCAAAGGACACACCACCACCAACTGCATGAGACTCAAGAATATCATCCAAGACCTCATCGAGGATAAGGTCATCAACATCGAGCAGCCTGCCGAAAACCAAGACCTAAAAATTTACATGAATCCGATGCCGAATCATAATTAGGGAAATAACCAAGGGAATAATAAGGGTAAACAAAAGTATGCTAGTGCTAATCTAGTATACGAGGAGATAGTCGGATGTGTCGACGAGTTGGTCATTGTCATAAATATCAAGGGAGCCAACAATGACTATGGAGTCACCACACGAGGCGGAAAAGTTACCATTGTCGAGGCACCTGCTAAGACCCCCATTACCAACACAAAGGCCATCCCCTATGATTATGATGTAATTGACCAACTAAAGAGAACACCCGCACAAATATCCATCATGGAATTACTAAAAATCTTCGCCGCTTATAGACAGATCCTGGATGAAGCACTAGCCGCCTCTAGCATTGCCGCCACCCTTGACACAGAGCAATTTCAGGCTATGGTAGGTAACATCGTTACCCTGAATCTCATTAAATTTTCGGACCAAGATTCCCCCCCGCAACCATCTCATAACCGTGCACTCCACCTCCAAGTCCTAGTCCATAAAGAGAGAGTCAAGTGAGTCCTGGTAGATGGTTGTGCAGGTCTTAATATTTTTTCTCTGAAACTTATAAAGAAATTGGGATTCGTCGAGGATTCCATCAATAAGAACAAAAGTATCACCATAAGAGCATATGACGACTAGGAAAGAGTGTCTCAGGGCACTATCAAGATCCCCATCCAAGTGGGGCCAACAACCATGGAAACAACTTGTCAAGTTCTTGACCTTGATTTGTCATACAACATCCTCCTGGGATGCCCATGGATAGACGGAATGAAGGAAGTGGCCTCAACCTATCATCAGTGCATTAAGTTCTCATATCAAAACAAGGAGGTTACCATATATGGGGATCCCGAACCTTTCGCCTATTGCAAAAACTTGGAAGAAAATTTTTACAAGATCCCTCAAGTACCTAAAAATGATGAAGGACCATCCACTTCATACATAGACCCAGCTAATCTCACCTCCACTTCTATGACAGAGACACCCGCCATCCTCGACATATCCAAGATCAAGAACATGATACAGGACAATGGATGCGGTGATTATAGAATGAAGAGAAATGCTTTTGTTGTAGGAGAGTTACCACAATCTCCTAGGTCTCATGGGCAGCCACAATTGATTCAAACACCTGTTCGCACTAGAACGGAACCCGCTGGATTCCATAGTTGGGGGGATCTTAGTTGGGAGAATGTGGATGAGGAGGACATCACAAACACTCTGTACCAAGATGAAAGACCCACTCCCACCTTACCCATGGAGGAAACAAACAGAGGGTTACAACTGATGTTTGGCATGGGCTATAACAAAAATGAAAGCCTAGGAAGAAACAGTGATGGATGGTTGGAGCCTATCATTGTAGAAAGAAGAATGCAGAACCTTGGCCTCAGTTGTACCCCTCTGAGTATAACCATGCGTGGGAGAACTGTTCCTAATAGGGCAGTTAGGTCCTCTCCTCGGGTCTCGGCAACTAACCTTAGATTACCCATGTCCACAAGCCTACCTCTCGATAACTTCACATTTGACATAACTGACGTTTGCAGTAGCAGTGACGATGATGACACCATAGGTGGCTTACCTAGGCTCTTTGAAGATTCCACCTTACTGATGATTAGTGTCTCACCCACTGAGCCAATCCAACAAACCCACCAAATCCAGTTAGTGTACCCCCAACTCATCGATCACGACCAACGGGGACCGTCGATTCTAGACTCGTTCGAAAATGACGAGGCTCTCTCAGAATTCATGGGACTAAGGGATACTGTTCCATGTGGAGATCACAAGATAGGATTTGATATCATTCTAGACGTACAAGCATACTATGGGGAGACGATTGCGTCCTTTAGTCGCAAAAGGAAAATATCGAGAATAAGCTCAGAGTTATTGAGTGAAAACCACATTGTGGCACTCTCTAACCATAAAACAGTAAAAATAAAGGATGCAACCGATGGTGAAAACCTCCCTAAAGTGCTAGAGGATGAAGGATTCAATCTCCCCCCTACTGCTCTACACCAGGAGAAGTCAATAGTATAGGCAGAACAGTGCAACCCAATCAACTTAGGAACAGAATCAGAACCACAAATTACCTTCTATGCAGAATCCCTCCTAGAAGAAGAACAAGAACTATTGGCAGCTTTCCTAAAGGAGAGAAAGGTAAATTTTGCATGGACCTATGCAAACATGCCAAGCTTGGACCCTGAAGTGGTAGTACATCATTTGGCCATTTACCCCAGAGCAAAACCAGTCAGACAAAAGCTAAGGAAGATGCACCCTCAAATAGCCTTACTTGTAAAGATTGAGCTGCAGAAACTTTTGGATGTTGGCTTCATACGCCTGATCGACTATCCAGAATGGGTATCAAATCTTGTACCAGTCTCAAAACCAAAAGGGGGCATCCGCATCTGCACTGATTTCAGAGACCTAAACAAAGCATGTCCCAAGGATGACTTTCCACTACCCAACATTGACATGATAGTGGATATGACAGCCAGACATGAGATGCTTTCCCTAATGGATGGCTTCTCGGGGTACAATCAGATAATGATCACAAAAGAAGACCAACACAAGACAACATTCACATGTCCTTGGGGCACCTATTGCTAGAACATAATGCCATTTGGGTTGAAAAATGCAGGAGCTACATACCAAAGAGCCATGACATTAATCTTCCACGACATGATCCATAAAATAGTCAAAGATTATGTAGATGACATACTGGCTAAATCAAAGAAGAGCCAAGACCATATAGCAACTCTAAGTGCTATCTTTGATAGGCTCAAACAATATAAGGTTAGACTCAATCCGAAGAAGTGTGTCTTTGGGGTACAATCAGGAAAGCTACTAGGGTACATAGTTTCAATGAGAGGAATAGAGGTGGACCCTGCAAAGCTAAAAGCAATCCTTGAAATGAAAGTGCCAAAGACATTAAAACAACTAAGAGGATTGCAAGGAAGACTCCAGTCCATCCGAAGATTCATAGCACAATTGGCAAATAAACAGATTGCCTATTCACACCTACTTCACAAGGGAGTAGCTTTTAGATGGGACGACAAATGCGAGCAAGCATTTAGAAAAATAAAAGAATATCTACTTACACCACCTGTATTGATGCCACCAATTGTGGGGAAACCATTAATCCTATACATCTCTGCAACAACAGCCGCCTTGGGGGCCCTTTTAGCCCAACATGATGAAAAGGGAACCGAGCGGGCTATCTACTATAGTAGTAGAACAATGGTGGGACATGAGCTCAATTACACGTCAATAGAAAAATCTTGCCTAGCACTAGTATTTGTGGCTCAAAAATTCAAACACTACATGCTAGCACACCAAATCAAGTTGATTGCCAAAATAAACCCTCTAAAGTACCTATTGTCAAAAGCAATGCTTACAGGTAGAATGGCTAAGTGGGTAATGATATTATCTGAACATGATATTGAGTATGTAGAATGAAAAGCCATAAAAGGACAAGTCATTGCGGATCAGCTGGTAGAAGCTCCCCTCCACATAGATAACCCACTCATATCAAAATTCCCAGATGAGTCCCTTTTTTACCTTGGTGCAGCAGACCATTGGAAGTTATACTTTGATGGCTCTCACACACAACATGGATCAGGAGCTGGTGTGTTCTTCATCATGCCGCAAGGAGACTGCATACCTAGATCATACAAGTTGGCATTCCCTTGTACTAACAATATTGCAGAATATGAGGCTTTGACCATAGGTCTCAAGATTGCAGCACAATGGCGAATCATGGCACTAAAAGTCTATGGGGACTCGCAACTTATCATCAACCAAGTCAACGGTGAATACCAAACCAAGGATGATAAGCTCGCACCATACAAGAAGGTGGTAGAAAGCCTCAAGGAATCTTTCATTGACATTACCTTTGAGCAGTTACCAAGGACAAACAACAGAGCAGCCGATGCAATGGTGACAATTGGATCCTTACTAGACATCCCTCGTAACATCTCAAAACATGAATTCCTTGTAGAGCAACTTCTCGTACCCACATTCAAGGTACCAGAGTCAGAATACATGTGTGAACTCGTTGGTCCTGGTGATCTTTGGTATCATGATATATACACCTACCTAGAGTTAGGAATCCTCCCCGCTGACATCACCCCAAACCTAAAACACACTTTCATCAAAAGGACTTCACGATTCGTCATCCTAGGAGAAACCCTCTTCCGTAGGAGTACCGACGGAACCCTGCTACGTTGTTTAAAACCCGAGGAAGCCCTGACTGCTCTAACTGAGGTACACAATGGCATGTGCGGGTCACACTCAAGTGGTATGACTTGGCTAAAAAATTGCTAAGAACAGGGTACTACTGGCCGACGATGGAAAAAGAGGCGCACAATTTTGTCAAAAAATGCTTGCAATGCCAACAGCATGGAGACCTTATTCATGCACCAGCTCAAGAATTACATCCCATTGCTACACCTTGGCCCTTTTCACAATGGGGGCTCGATCTCATTGGTAAAATATCACCCACCTCATCCAATGGCCATAAGTTCATCATCACCACCACTAAATATTTCACAAAGTGGGTCGAAGCAATTCCTGTGACCTACATCACGGGAAAACAAATATCCAAGTTCATCCTGAATCACCTCATTTGCTGATACGATGTTCCCCAATCCATTATCTCTGATAATGGGATGCCCTTCAAAAATCAGGATGTCCATGAGTTGTGTGAAAAATTCAAAATCCAACACCGTTTTTCCACTCCATACTATCCACAAGGCAATGGCCAGGTAAAAGCTACAAATAAAACCATTTTGAAAATTCTCAAGAAAATAGTCAATGACTCTAGTCGTGACTGGCATCTACAGTTAAATCCTACCTTATGGGCCTACTGCACCAACATCCGCATGCCAACAAGTGCCACCCCATTCTCCTTGGTCTACAGATCAGAAGCCATCCTCCCTATTGAGATCGAGCTTCCGTCACTGAGGATATCACTGCAAAACCTCATCACAGATGAGGAATATAGGGTCACAAGACTCAATGAGCTAGAATTACTAGATGAAAGGCACATGGATGCCCTTAATCATCTACAAGTGTACCAGAATCGCCTAAAAAGGAGCTACAACAAGAAGATCAGACAATGCACTTTCCAAGTTGGTGACCTCATGCTGAAAGAAAACCAATTGAACGTGCCAAATCCAGATACAAAGGGAAAGTTTGAACCCAACTGGCTGGGACCTTTTGTCATCACTGCAAGTTACACATCAAGGGCATATCAACTAGCAACACCAAAAGGCGAGCCTATGCAGGAGCCCATGAACAGTTCACACCTCAAAAAGTTTTATGCGTAAATCTTGCAAGGTATAGAACCAAAAAATACAAAAAAATCAGAAAAATGTCCTGAAAAAATGGTTACCTTGATGAAAACCTGGCAAACAGGCATCTTGGTGATAACAAAAAAATCAAAAAATAAAAAATTCGTCCTCTAGTGAAAACCACTTCGGTGGCGCTTTAGGAAAGTACCTTGGTGAAAACCTGGCAAATGGGCGTCAAGTGTAAATAAAGCACCTTCCCCATCTATCAGGATCTGTACATCGCATTCCACTCATATGCTCGCATCCATACCATAGCCTGCATTGGTATCTGTACTATATTCCACCATTGGAACTACTTGGCATTTCGAAGGTCAGTTTGTCTTGCCTTTATCGAAGTAGTCTGTCGCACCACACTGGGGGCACGTTCTCGCAACATCAGATCAGATTCGTGTATATTCTTGTGATCTTTTTCAAAATTTCATCAGAAAATCCAAAAACATCCAAATCATGCAAAAAAATCCAAAAACATGTCAAATATCAAAAAATCTTCAAAATTCATCATTTAGTCTTGTCAGTCTTCCACCTTGTCGAACTACGTCATCTCTGAGCTTGAATGTAGGCAAGGTTGATCTTTGATCATCCCCTGAGATGGTTAGGGTCATTCCTTAGGCATCCGTTGCATTGGCAATCCGTTTGCCCATCTAGTCTGCATCTTAGGTCAGTCCTTTAAGCAATAAAAGGGGGCAATCCATTTGTCCATCTTATCATCAAACCAGTCTTTCACCTTGTCGAACTACGTCATCTCTGAGCTTGAACGTAGGCAAGGTTGATCTTTGATCATCCCCCGAGATGGTTAGGGTCAGTCCTTAGGCGTCCATCGCATTGGCAATCCATTTGCCCATCTAGTCTACATCTTAGGTCAGTCCTTTAAGCAATAAAAGGGGGCAATCCATTTGTCCATCTTATCATCAAACCAGTCTTTCACCTTGTCGAAATACGTCATCTCTGAGCTTGAACGTAGGCAAGGTTGATCTTTGATCATCCCCCGAGATGGTTAGGGTCAGTCCTTAGGCGTCCGTCGCATTGGCAATCCATTTGCCCATCTAGTCTGCATCTTAGGTCAGTCCTTTAAGCAATAAAAGGGGGCAATCCGTTTGTCCATCTTATCATCAAATCAGTCTTTCACCTTGTCAAACTACGTCATCTCTGAGCTTGAACGTAGGCAAGGTTGATCTTTGATCATCCCCTGAGATGGTTAGGGTCAATCCTTAGGCATTCGTCACATTGGCAATCCATTTGCCCATCTAGTCTGCATCTTAGGTTAGTCCTTTAAGCAATAAAAGGGGGCAATCCATTTGTCCATCTTATCATCAAACCAGTCTTTCACCTTGTCGAACTATGTCATCACTAAGCTTGAACGTAGGCAAGGTTGATTTTTGATCATCCCCCGAGATGGTTAGGTCAATCCTTTAGGTGTCTATCATATTGGCAATCCGTTTGCCCATCTAGTCTGCATCTTAAGTCAGTCCTTTAAGCAATAAAAAGGGGGGCAACCTATTTTCCCATCCGCCTTATCATCAATTCAGTCCACCACCAGTCGAACTACGTGGTCTCTGCATGTATAACGTAGGCAAGACTAATCTATGGATCAGCTCCCGAGACCCCTAGGATAGGTCTGTAAGTTAGTTTGTTCATCTTAAAATCTTGAAAATACCAAAATCATTTGAAAAACATCTCAAAATTCCAAAAACAGCCTCAAAATATTTGAAAAAAAAAAAAAAAAACCAAAATGGTGCATCCATTTCATCTCGTTTTCACCCGTGATTGTCATCACTTCTAATAAAACAATCATATCTTTCACCCTTTGGGGAGTCAGTCAGAAATAAGTGTAGCAGGTTCCAAAGTGAATGCTTAATCGTTAAAGTCTCAAGTCTAGATCAGTAAGCAAGCAAGTTGGTCAAGACGGAGTATCAATAGCTTATCACCCAATCAGTCTCACCAAAACCCTGATCACTACATGTCCTAGGATGAAGCTTTCCTATGATGGACATAAGCATTAGGTACCCCACAGTAGTTTAGCCTTGGCTAGCGGTACGATCAACATTAGCTTGCTTGTTTACTTTATCTTGGTCTTGTTTTGACTTATCTTATTTTGTGCTCATTCCAAGGACCTCTCAATGATGCCTAAACAAAACGGGTTTAGAGAGAAAGGAATGGAGCAACGATCATTATCTTTTTATCTGTTGTGCTTGTTGGATATTCTTGTAAAATAACTTTGTCATGCATACTTTGTTTTGTTTGTAGGAAGGATGTTTTAGGTATCTTGTTGACCACATAAGAAGGCTTGCCTTCTTATGTTTTGGCCTGAGATGCCTAGAATATCTGAACTGCATTCTGAATAAGGTTATGTTTGTCAAGTGTGAACAAGACTACTCCTATCTGATTGTCGAGTCAAAGTCCATCACACTAGGTACAACACCATCCTGGTCCTTTATACCTTGATGCATCATACCTATGTGTGTTATCAAACATAAAGTAATTGGTCCTTTGAAAATCCCAACTCCTGGTGAGCAAGGCATCATCATCATCGGTAATAATGTGAACTTCTGTGGATCCTCCTTCCATCATCTTATTCTTCTTATTCTTCTATCTTTACTAACATGTCTATCTAAACTCGGTGCACTGTATCAAAATATACACGAGGCTACCCATGGCCGGTGACTGTCTATACATCATCAGATTTGTCTACATCAAAGAAGTTTCATCCTCTAATCAAGAGAACCACTCCTCTCGCATTTTATCGTGATCTCGATTGAAAAATTGAACATTTCCGCTCGATCTCTCGAGGGGGAAATATATCCAGCATTATCCTTCCGCTGGGGCAACAGTGGGGCATTTGAAAAAATTGAGAAATTTTTAACTTTTGATCATAGCAATTTATTTCTTTGAACCAATGCAACAAGTACATTGCTTCAAAGAGGGGAAAAATGTAGACATGGAAAATGTACAATTCGGTTTGACACATTGAATCCTGATCTATTAACACTATTTCATCCTAATCATCTCTTTTGCTAGTCATTTAATCGAACAATCTGTATTTGATTAAATTCATCACTCTTCATCTCCTGTTAATTAAATAAATCAATTTTATTTAATTATTTCTGTAATTCCTCTTTTAATTAAATAAATCATTTTATTAATCCCTAAGTCTTCTTATTAAATTGAACCTTGTTTGAATTTAATCTAACATTATTCTCTTTGGTTAAATAAATCAAATCATTTATTTAATAAATCATTTCCTCTCAATTTCTGACTTGAATCTAAGTCTAAATTGTCACATCACCTAATTCTTCATTAAGCTAATCAAATCCATGATTAACTTAATCCCTCTCACTAAAATCCTCTAGAAAATGCAACTTGCACAATAAATTAATTACTTTGATTTATTAATTCTCCTATTTTCCCTCACAAAGCATCAAAAAGAGAATATTCCTCTTTTGAATTCAAAAGGCCAAGTGGATTTGTACATCCAACAAGGCATTCATTCCTCTTACATGTCCTTGTGCATTGAGCCAAGTGGCATTTATTTCATTCCTTTTTCCCTCTCACATGTCATTTCTCAAATTTGAAATGCCACGTAATTGCATTTATTGGCACTTTGGCCAAAATTTGCACAACCTTCAGCCATTTACATCTTGACAAATGGCACTTGGCCATTGGATGTTGAATGATCCCACATTACTCTATTTTACTCTCTTTTCCAGTTTAGAAAGCTATAAATTGGAGGCTTCTCTCCTCATTATCTATCCACAACTTTGAGTAGACTTACTATACTCAAATTTAGTTCAATATCCACATCTTCATGCAAGGTTATTCTCTTTATTTGAGAATTAATCTTACTCATACCATCATTTAACTTGTTCAAGGATTGGGAAAGGGCTGCTTACTACACAACAATGGTGGCACCAATCCACTATGGGATGAAGGTTTAATCATGTTTTTATATGCTTCTGTTTAACCTTCTTTTATGCTCATTAGTTGCATATTTAGACATGATTGAATATCTCATAGGGATGTTAAATTTGTTGTTTTAAACTAACTTTCGTGCTAACAACATGAAATTGTTTGAGATGATTTTGTTTGCAGATTTTTAGCATCTGCAGAATGCTAGTGCATATGTTGATGTCATATTAAAATAGGTTTTAAAGGGGCATTGAAACCCTATACAAAAGAAAATGCAACACAAATATAAAGCAATTAAGCTACCCCACAAAAAACACCAAGCCAATTAAACAACAATCAACCACCCATCAACAAAAAGAAAATAGAGAAGCCACAAGAAAAACAAAAAAAGACTAAATAAGCAATGACTAAAGAAGTTATTTTAGCATCCTATCTACTTCCATATCCTTATATATCACTTTATTGTGCATTTCCATGATATCTTCGACATCTTGTATCAACACCACATTGTTCTTTTTTGTTTTGCTATGAGTATAGATCCTCGGCCCAGTCCTGAAGTTAGCAACTTGCTTAGCCATCTCAGTGTCCTCACCACCATCTTGCTTCATTGGATTGGTAAACAAGGATTTACTATTCCATTCCCTAGCTTTTTTATTTAGAAACACTAAACCTTCGGTAGAGGTCTCAAGCGTCTCCTTCTTGAGATTAATCAAAGTGTGAGATCTTTATGCATCTGCATGGAATTCCTTTCCATAGTGGAAAGCCTTGAACCATGGTCTCTCTTTAAATTAGCAACATCCTCCAACATTAGGCTAATATTAGAGTTTAGCGACCTAACCATACTAAAAATAAAGTCCTTCTCCCTTAAGCTTCTTACGGTCAAGATATTGCAATGAGAAACGTGTCACACTTGCCATGGAGGTCCTATACCTCTTGAACAAACCACACAAGCAGATTAAAAAATCAATCTACCCCTTCCTTTACCAACCCTTAAGACTGAGTAAATTCCATCACACCACAAAAAAAAATCCCTCCCCTGGTGGGGATTCACCCTCAATTTATGTTTCGGTATCATCTTTCACCTCCTCCAACTGACATTTCCCACTCATCTTAACCTTCTTAAACTTTTCGAGCTTACCAAGAATTGGGGATGCAATAACATAATTATCTTTTATATGTTCCACAATCAACAACATCAAACCTCATGTAAGAAGGAATTTTTAGGATTCTTTCTAAAGTCTGAAATCCCATTCTCCAAAGACAACAAAAGATAGAAAGGGAATGATACAAGCTTACTATGTTGGAAGTTATTTAGTAGCATGAAGTGGTGCCCATAAAGATTCATGTACCTCTAATCTAAGGTAAAGTAACACATCATAACCATGGCCACCTCACCTCAAATAGGCTTAATTTTGGTGCGATCAAAACCACAACATTGGAGTCTAACTATTTTTTCCTTCTCCTTGTACCTTAGGAAATTCATTCTTGCCACCCCCAACATGGATTTTTCTCTAAAGAATTTCCTCCCTTGAGTCGACATCCCAATTACTTCTACAATAAACTCCTCATTTATAGTGATGTCCATACCAAACATACTCAACACCTGACAATGCCAAGCTTCGACAAACTCTTGTGAGACATCCGACTGAAACCCGTGAAAATTCTCCATGAATGGAGTAACCCCTCCCTTATGTAAAATCTCCCAAACATCAACATTTTGTTTGATCTCAACACACAAGAAGGGCTCTATCCTGCACCTATCATCTCCCATCTTCAATGGTGCCAAGAACTTCACAGGAAAGAAACCCCACTAAACAAAAATGCAAATAACCAAAGGGGCTAAAAATAAAATTGCACCTAGAAAGCATACAAAATTTCCTTTCAAGGCATAAAAGAAAATAATGGCCAGATCCCAGTTGAACATGCAATTCATCCTCCCATAATTTTCAATGAATTCTAAACCCATCAAATGTCTTATCAGCATCAAATGATAATTATTAACTTGTGAGCCCTTGAGATAACTTGAAGAAATGATCCCCTCCAAAAAATTAGATGCAATCATTTCTTGGCGAGGATATAATCTCCACCGACAGGATATCATTAACCTCCCATGACCTAGTCAATGACACACCGAGATTAGCCAAGAAATCTGAAACTCCATTAGCCTCACAAAAGGCATGGGAAATATAAACTTCATCAAAATAATTCAACATAGAAAGAGCATCAACGATAAACCTTTCAATAGACCAAGAAGGAGGGAAAAGTTTCCTAAGGAAATTAATAATATTCAAAGAATACCCTTCTACCCAAATTTTAGAAATCCCCTTCTCCCTGGCCAATTTAATACCATGATAGGTTGTTGCAACTTCAGCATAGTGGTTTGTCTGGAATATTTGGATGCTATTATCAATAGTCTAAATATATGTTCAAATTAGTAAGAGATGAAATTAACTGAATAAAATAAAATTGATGGTTCTAGCTAATTAGATTATCATTTTTTAACCTATTAGTTCTTTGAAAATAATGGTATAGTATTAAATAAAAATACAAATGAACATCACAAAAGAATGCATCAAAATTGCTTCACAAAAATAAGAATTTTCCTTTACATTTACATAATAATATTATGACCCAAATTTTAAATAAAACTCACCAAGATGTAAAATGAATAATAAGGCATCTACTATATTAAATATTCCAAAGTCTATTACAATACTGCAACAACGACAATAAAAAATCAACAATAACATGCTCACTCCCATGATAACTTGAATGTCATCCAAATTGATATGACTAATATATATGACCTTTAATTTCATGTGCAACCTCCATGTCAGATATTCCAACTAGGTAAAATGGTTTTTCCCTCATTCCTAGGAAACCAAATGGTTGTTTTCCTTAGACTTGAGTATTTAAATATTGGTGCTTAGAATAGTGTCAAGTAGGTTTAATTTTAGAGAAAAATGTATTATCATAGAATAATAAAAACCTATAAATATATATAAATAGTGTATTTGAATATCCTAAGGATGAGATATGCTATTGTTGGCCCTTAACATCATAAAAATAATGGTATCTTTTGATATGTGTGTGCAAGATAGAGAAGAGACCATGAATTTTTTTGAAATAGAGAATAAACCTCAACTACCAAATTTATGATATGTTAATATATTTCAAGCTGCAAGCACACATTAACCCATGCCATTCATTTTAAATAATGTTTTCTATTTAGATAATCCATTCTAGATAAGTTGCATGGTCAAATTGGCAATTAATGGTGATCTCTATTATGTAATGGGTTAGATAAGGTGAATAGTGTAAGAATGTAGTAATGTTAGAGTTTGGGGGTTAGGGGTTTGAATCTCTAGCCAGCATGCGAAAAGAGTGGGGGTGAAGGAAAAAGGATGCTATAAAGGATAAGTATGATACTCTTATAGCAATTGGGGAGAAGAAGAGTTGGGTAGAAAGGCATGTCGGTATGGTAAATTTTGAATGTATAGTAGGAACAAAGGAGAAGTGAAAATTAGATTTAAAATAATGCAGAGATGATGAACTTAAAAAATCTAACATCTTGTAAACACTTAGAGATATGACCAAAACCACCCCACACTTATAATTTTTGAGACCTTTTCCACTTCTAACACATTGGTAGGCATTAGGGGAATGATGGAAAACCATACCTAGGCCTTGGATTATTTTTTTTAAGATAAGGGTTAGCCCATAATTCTACAAATAAAAAATTATTAAAAAGGGGACATTATAATTCCACCTTCCCAAAATTAATTGAAACCTCTAGAATTATCTAGGTCACCTTTCCCTTCATTATTAGCAACCTATATAGATGGGTTCCTCCAATGAACCAAATAGTCCATGATTTCTCTCCTTGTTAATCTTCCCATCATTTTTATGATGATGAAACTTGTTACATGCACATGAGTACACTAGTACAAAACAACAATAAACTACTGAAAAAACTACTAAAAAATTCTTATAAATGACTAAAGTTGGTCACGTGACCATTAGTAGTTTATTGCCAGTCATATATAACACGACCAAATTGATGAATAAACCATTTTTAGTCATTTATTGGTTATTTTGATTGATCAATTTGGTAGTATATTTAGTTGTTGAATTAGTCATTCATTGTTGTGATCTGGTCACTTATTTAGTCATTGATTGTTGTAATCTAGTGACTTATTTAGTCATTTTTATTCACTAGTTTATGTGCATTGGTAGTGTATTTAGTCATTAATTTTAATCATCATTTTGATCAATTTGGTAGTATATTTAGTCATTTTTATTCACTGATTTCACTAGTCATATTTATTCACTGCTCATTGATTTCTATCAGTTGGAAGTATATTTAGTCAATTTAATTATTAATTGATGTAAATTAGTAGTATATTTAGTCATTTTAATTGGTTGATATTTGAGGATATAAGAATAAAACACAGAAATACACATCAATCATTAATTGCACACAATAAGATAACCATTCAGAAGGAAAAATTGATGAAATTTATTAATAAAAGAAAGGTGTTCTATTTACAACTTAGAAATAGAGTACTACAATTGTTATTTTTATTCACAAGACTGAATCCAAGTTACAATATTGCAGAGAAATGGCTGCAAGAAAAAAATTATCCAAAAGACTTATGTAATGATGGAAATGCATGCTTGAAGCCCTTCAATGTGAACACATGCCCCTTTCATCTCTTAAAACTTCTACAAGTGGGTAATCTTCCTGGAGCAAGTTGTAACGTGTAGAATCCAAGGAGAGTGTTGATCATGTCCCATATATGAAGCTCTCTCCTTCAATGCAGTCAACAATAACTCAACTAGAATATTTCCTCCTTTATATCCAATGTGCCATTTGATATGAGTAGTAGGGTGCTATCTTTTCCACCATGAATGAATTTGTGCCTCAATGCAACCAATAAAATTAATATTAGTCTCAATTCAGAAAGAATAAAAGTCCATTATATATTGCAAGTTTACAAAAGAAAGTCCATATATAGAAAAAAGATAAATCATTAAAAAAATTGTATCCTTGTCAACAAATGCCTTAAAAAGAGTGTTCAACATAGGCCTGAAATATGCATATTGAACCCTTGATTTCAAAACCTTATTCCAAATTCAAGAAAGGTGATACACTTAGATTATAGAATGAATTTAACATATTATAAAATGAAGGCTATCAACACTAACCATATTGGAACAACATTATCAATAAAAATTTCTTGGAAACCAAGCCCAAGAATTCCATTCGACTTGAACAAAAAAAAATTCAACCTTGGTTCATGTGTTGTCTCAGTAAAGACCTACACCAGTTAAGAATCCATTTATACATAAATTTCAAATTAAGTTGATGAGAAAAGATCTTTGATATCCAACTGGGAAGCCTTAACATCTAAAAATTACTAACCTAATGTTTCAAAACAAGTTTCCCAACTGTGACATCATCTTCCCCATTCACTTTACAAGCACCACCCAATTCAACTTTTGAAGGCACAAACACATAAGGTACTTTATGCAAAAAAAAAATCAAACTAATGATTAATAAAAAAACTTAAGGCATCCATTAAACTTGCAAAAAAACAACTACTTGAAAAAATACATAGAAGCATCACCAAATGGTTCAAAAACCATCATCAATATAAGTCCAAAAATTTGATGTTCCTATGCAAGTTGTTTAGGTTTATTCTCTTGCAATCCATCAAAATTAGAAAAAAAGGGTAGCAATTTAGGGGATTTAATTATGGGAAAACTTCACATTTAAAATGGTTTTCTACTATGTCAAAAATCATTTCATTAGTTTCAATCCCACCATTTTACCCATGTGATTACTGCCCTATATAATAAGAATCAAATTATGTTCATTTTATTGGTTTCAATCCCTTCAATCCACCTTTGCAATGTCTACATGATGTAAATATTGCTAATGAACGGTTAAAACATATAAGAGGAGATTGAAGGAAAGCCTCTCACAAATTAAGGAATGATTTAGGTATTGCATGGCACATGGAGTTAACCTAAAAATGTTTTTTTTTTTAATAAAAGGTAGTAAGCTGACTATTTATATTTATATAAGAATATAAAATATTACAATATCACCGTTCTTGACTTGAAAATCTACTTTCAATTCCATCATATCGAAATTCCCTAGATATTTTGTAGTTAAAAAAAATTAGTTTGTCTAAATATCACTATTGTGATAGAAAATACATGTATATGTTGTAACTATAAAACATCAACTTGCATATTACAAAACAACTAACTATATGTTAACCTAAAAATGTTGCAATGCCCATCTGACATATCAAAAGATTGCAGTAATGTCGAAATTCAAAATGGTACAAGGAAAGAAAAAAAATCAATACCTTATCTTTGGCCAATGAAATCAAAGGATCAAAAAATGCAAGAGGATTTGTATCGAGCATCATAACTATAAAATTTTATGTTCTAAAGTATAATGTCTTGGTTGTTGCAACACCCTAAACTCATTCAATATTAGTAAAAAAGAAATCGGATATCGATCCACTGCCATATTGGATCTCATGGGATTCTCCTTCACAAACAACAAATGATATATATTAATTTTTTGGCAACTTCCTTAATATCCCCATGTAAGTAGACTAAACTAAGTGAGGTTGATGGTTTGAAGTAGAGTACCATATTTTTGGTACGTGCTTGACTTTGATCATGACTTGTATCTTGAATGAAAATAGCAAGCTAGCTACACTATAAATTCATTGTTAGAAAAATAACCACAAAATCCTCTTTAATTAAAATAATCCTTCTAGATATTTCAAGACAAGATATTTTAGTTAATTTCTAATAGATCTAATTTCACTATCCAAACAACCATCAATCTATTTAATGTATATAATTTCCTAGAATTCAGTATTTGAGTGTAATTAAACTAACCATAATTACCAAATATTTGACACCAAAATGTAGTACAAAATGAATTGTTTGACAAAAAATGTGTTTTGATAAACATAATATACCCTTGATACATTTCTTTAATTAACAAGGAAAGATCAAACAAGAGACACCAATATAACATTCATCAATTCACTTCAACAAACAATTGAAACTAGAATCCAGATACCAATTATAACTTCATTCTATTGATCTTCAAAAATATTTTACAATACATTTTAAAAAAATTTCCTAACTGAAATGTCACTAGTAGAATCTAACAAATAAATGACTAGGTCACTAAAAAATTTAGTCACAACAACTCAAAATGATTAAATTCTACTCATTTTTTGCAACTTAGTTATCAATGAGTAAATAAATGACTAATTTGGTCGTTGACTAAAAAATTATTTAGTCACATAAATAAAAATGACTAAATAGTTAGTCATCAAATCTAAAGTAGACAACAAAATATAAAAATAATATGGTCAATTATTGGTGTGATGTATTCATGCACGCAATGTATTGGTGTGATTTTTCATGTTCATTGCAGATTTATTCATCTCACTTAACCTAGCTTCATTCATTAGCCTGGAATGAGGCATTTTGATCAATTATAGTAGCTACTTGCATGGGAAATAAGGATTCAGAGAGAACTTGGAGACTTCTGAAAAGGCGAGAAAGGGAAAGGAATTTGGATTTTTCTACAATGAATTTGAATTCGTTGAGGCCCTTTGTAGCCAAATCGGATTTGGGGATACCCTTTACAATGAATTCAAAGGTAATTCAAAACCCTCATTACATTAAATACAAATTTGAAAATTTCATTACAATCTACTACTCTTAATAATGTTCCACTACTCTTAGTAATGTTCTTCTACAATCTTGCCACTATTCTGCTTCATAATGTGCTCGAGCTAAATATAATAAAATTTGGGTGCCAGTGCCAAATTAGAATTTCCTCAAAAAAATTTGATACTGTTCAACAAAAATTGCCAAGGCCTTGGCAGTTTTCTTTTCCTTTGCGGCTGCACCTTAATTTTGTATGCTCACTATCCTCGGAGCTCGCCACGTGGCTTCCTTATGAAGCTTTTCGCTTCACTTTTCAACAATCTCTGTCTGCGTGCCGCATGGCTCACATTGGCTGCTTTTCCGAGTTGAGCCCACCTCGTTCTTTACTTTTGCTTGGAGTTCTCCATGTGGATCTCTTTTGCGGCTTCCTGCTAGGCACTTTTGTTGCTTTCTATCGAGCTCTGTCTGGGTGACACGTGGCATTTCTCTTCCTACACCGGTTACCTTGGAAATGCCGATGGATCTTTTGTACTTCCTACTGCCACGTGTCCTCTCCTGTTGCTGCATGGTTTTTCATTTTGTATCGTGGCCTCACTGGTGTGTTGCTGATTGATGGATGTTTACTGTGGTGGCTCGAGATGATCTGGGCTGAGGATCGCCATGCATGGTCTGCTCTTCCATGATGCATCTTCAGGTGGTGGAATGGCCATATAAATAGGGCCTTGTTTTCTTTAAAGGTGGTTGATTAATTTTAGGAAAAACTCCCAAGCACTAGGAAGTAAGCCTTGTGTAATAGTTGCTTTTAATTCAAAGACTTTGGACTGTGCCAAATAGATTTAGCCTTTTTGTTTTCAAGCATTTGTTGGAACTATTGACCTGTGCTGTTATCTTTATTTTGTATGAATGCTTGTTCTTCAGTTTCTGTAACCTCTTATAGCTGGAATGAATACATATCATTTTTCTACTACTCTTCTATGTTAATACAAAGTTATGCTTGATTACATTATACAAATTAGAGGGTATTTTTGCATGACTAATGCTTTTGAGAAAATTATCTTAAATAACAGCAATTTAGTGGTTCGGGCCTTTGCATTATGCACTGTGCTCTGATAAAGTTGTCTAAAGATTTGCCACATCGCCTGTAGTGTAGATTTTACATTCTTGGAATCTCCCTTAACTTTTACTTCATCCATTGAGCGAAGAGCCGACTTCGATAAAATATCGGAGGTCACTTAGCTAGCGCATAACATCTCCCATTAGCTAAGTTTCCCATAAGACTGTTGCTACATGCAAAATACTACGTCAACAGTTCTTTTTCTAGCACACCCGGTGGGATAGTGAACTAGCACGTTCACCTAATTTTCAGAAGTGTGTATGAACCATCGGCTTGTAACTAGGTCACAAACTGCAAGAGTCCCTATCCAACTTGTACTGCCTTTAGTTTATGTGCACCCGAGAGGTCACCAAGCTAGCCCTTCACCTCCTCCATCTCCACCTTCTTCGACACCACTTAATTCACCCGCACCTATGGCTGCTAGAAACTACGTTGCCTGGGACTCTGGTAGTCCATTAGTAGCCCCTGTGCCTCCTGCGGCTTGGGCCCCCATCCCAGTTTCCTCTCTAAAGGCTATCCCTAAATATTTTGGGGATGAATCAAAGACGCTGACGGAGCATCTACAAGATGTAGTAGATGTATGTCTGGTACATGGCGTATCCAATGAAAATGTAGCCCTCAGATTGTTGGCCACCTCCTTTCGAGGAAAGGCACTAAATTGGTATAGAACTCTACAAGCTAGTACTATTGCCACTTGGGACCAGCTCGAGACTCTATTTTATGAGCGTTTCTCAAATGCTGGTGACAAAGCTTCATTGTATCATCAACTGGCAAATATAAAGCAAGCCCCTCATGAAGCTCTACCTGACTTCAATGCGAGGTTCCATTTGACCTGGCAGAGAGTGCCTATGGGCAGTCGACCACCTTTGGATCTAGCATTTATGTTCTACTTGAAGTTGATCAATGCCGATATATCCATGATGTTACAAGATTTGGGCGGAGACACTCTTCCGAATGCTTACGCCTTAGCTGTCACTACAGAAAATAATTTGATCACTATAGGAAAGTTGGCACCGAGACCCATCATGTCGTTGTTCCCCAAGTGTAATGCTCCAGAAGCTGAAGTCCCTTGTACTAGCACTCCTCCAGCTCCTCCCCAATCTATGTATGTTTATCCTAGAAGTGTTCCAAGCACGGCCCCGTTGGCAACACCCGTGGTAGCTCCGGTGCCTAATCCCATGGCTGCTGAGATGAACGAGATGAGAGAACAGATGCGGGCTATGACTAATGAACTGACTACTTTGAAGCAGTAGGAATACAGCTATCAAAAGCCAGCATACCAAAATTACCAAGGCGGAAAACCTTCGTACCAATCAAACTAGTGGCAGGATAGGTCATGTGGGAATACTTCGGCCCAATCAAGTAACCAGATGGTTCCAGTAACCCTACCGATGTAGACTGTTCATCCTAGTTCAAATAAGGAGCTGGTGGTGGGACAAAACAATTTGGTTGAAGATGCTAACTCATGGTGTTTTCCTTGCAATGACACACACATGTTGCGAAACTGTCTACGGGGAAATTTGCAACAACAAATCGCAGATCAACGTAGCCAAGGAAACGCGTCCATTTCTAACAACTCACCATATGCTTCTCAACAAATGGACAATGCGGTCCTCACTGTGCAAATGCAGGGGATGTCAATCTAGTAAGAGTCAGACATTGTCTCGGACCAGGCTCTCTTTTCTTGGATGGAAGGAGAAGAGTCAACATTTTTTGAATGACATCCCTATTGATAAAGTATCCTGAGTGCAAACTGACTATAATACGTGTTCTAAGCGAAGATTTACCAGAGATTTTACAGCCTTACCTAACAAGGCTACGTCACAACCAATGCCCAACCCAGCGGCAGGCCTATTGCCAACCCCACCATAGTTAGAAACGACTGTTCTTAACTCTCCGAGTTCACTACCTCCGATGACAAAGGCTCCACCAGTCACTTCTACTGTTACCAGACTACCGGATGTACCGACTGTGAAACTAATGATGGATGCAAGACCTAAAGAGCAGACAATCGCAACTCACCAGCCAAAAGTGCAATTCAACGTAGGGGAACAACTAAAGAAGTCATCTGCTAACGCTTCTCTGTGGGACGTCTTGGCTATTCTGGAGCAAAAGGTGCTATTGCCAGAGGCATTATCGAATGGAGAGAATACGAAGATCCCTACTCATTCTAATGAGGAGGATGTATCCAAGCCAAACTTGGATAAAGTACTAACAATCCAACCAGAGGAGAAGTTCAAGTCTGGAAGGGAAAGTAAGCCTAAACCTAAGCCTTTCTTTCTAACGTTGATTATTGGTGACAAGCTGCTGCATAACTGTATGATTGACTCTGGTGCCAACACCACTGTCATGCCAAAGCAAGTAGCTAATGCTTTGGGACTAAAATACGAGCTGTTAAATAAAGGAGTCATGCAGCTTGATGGAAACAAGGTCGACACTGTTGGGATAATCAAGGGATTACCCATGACTTTGTTTCCCTGCCCTAGTATCACTGTAAATCAGGATACCATACTCATTGATATCCCTCCTTTATTCGAGACCTGTTTATCCTGAGAGTTCATCGCAAATGTAGGAGGATATCTGGCTTTAGACTGGTCCCACCTGATTCTGAGAACTAAGCATGGGGCTAAGATGAAACTATTGTCATAAACTCTTCATTCCAAACATGTTGTTGATGAGGCTTTGTTAAACTCTAAAGTAGCACACACTTCAATCTCTCAAGAGGAAAGGTACAATGTGGAATTTCTTGAAGAAGAGGAGGCTACTAGCTCTCAGATAGTAGATGAAGAAAATGTGTTGAAGAAGTTTATTGATACAGACCCTTTCGGGAATTACCACTCAATTGGCCTCAAAACCTATGTTATTCATGAAGAAGGGCAGATCATGCCCAAAGTTACTAAAGAACCCGAGGGTGAAGAGTCTCCGAAAATATGGACGTTATATTTTGATGGAGCCAGATGTAAAGTAGGAGCTGGAGCAGGGATTTGTTTGGTATCTCCATCCAACAAAAAGACGTTGAGGTCTTACCATTTCTAGTTTGTGTGTTCGAACAATGAAGCCAAATATGAAGGTCTCGTCCATGGATTAAGCTTTGCAGAGAAAATGGGTGCAAAATAGATAAGTGTCTTCAGAGATTCAGAGCTGGTGGTCAAACAAATCCGTAGAACTTCAGTCACAGAGAACATCCGTATGTGATCCTATCAACATAGAGTCTGGGATCTAATCGACAACTTTGAGGCATTCAATATTCAGGCTATTCCAAGGGAAATGAATGTCGAGGCCGACAAGATGGCAACTATTGGAGCTCAGTTCGAGCTGGCCTCCGAGTTATTAAAAAATAAACATGTAGTGAAAGTAATTATAAGACCCGTTGTCCTAGATAACAATCAAGATTGGCAAGTTTTTGATAGCGATGCTCATATTGCATCATCCCTCCAATCATCTAGAGAATTTTTCGATCAACTGCAGCCCAAGATCGCCGAAGCTTATGGAGATCAAATCATCCAATTGAAATCCAATAAGCTCCCGAGGGGACTAGTGACTCTGGAAAGCCTATTCGATTCCAATGATGCAACAAGAGATAAAAGGAAGCTCGTGGCTGACAAAGGTGATTATACCGATTTGCATATCGGGGAAGATAGGAAGCTCAAAGTTGGGAAAGAAGTGTCGCAAAAGAATAAAGATAGACTAAGAAACTTTTGTGAGGAATACCCTAATGTAGTTGCCTAGTCATATGATGATCTTAAAGGGTACGGCCCTGGGATCATCGAACATACAATTGAGCTGACAGAAGGAGCAAAGCCAGTTTTCCAAAAATAAAGACCTGTGAACCCAAAGATAGAATCTCTCATGTCATAGGAGTTGAACAAGTTGATCGCATCCCAAATAGTGTTCCCAATCAAACATAGCACTTGGGTGTCAAACCTGGTGCCATTCCGAAAGAAAAATGGAGATATATGATTATGTGTGGACTTCCGAGACCTAAATAGAGCATCCTTAAAGGATCATTACCCCCTGCCTTCAATGGAGGTAATTCTACAAACCGTAGATGGCTCTGAAATGTTCTCAATGCTAGATGGTTTTTCAGGCTACAACCAGATTCGGGTAAAAGAAGAAGACCAATACAAAATAGCGTTCACCACAAAGTGGGGAACACATGCATATGCTAAAATGCCCTTCGGGCTTTCAAATGCCGGAGCCACGTTTCAGCGAGCTATGGACATTGCTTTTAAAGATTTGATCCACAAGATTATACTCATCTATCTGGATGACTTAACGGTATTCTCAAAATCTGTTGATGATCATTTTGATCATTTGGAGCTTGTTTTCCAGAAATGCCAGGAATTCAGAATCTCTTTGAATCCGAAGAAGTGCATGTTCAGAGTTCCCTAAGGAAAGCTATTGGGATACATTGTCTCTAAGGAGGGCATTGCTATTGATCCAGAAAGAGTTGATGCAATCTGGGGACTTCCATTACCTGTTAATAAAAAGGGTGTGTAGTCTTTCCTAGGTAGGGTCAACTTTATTAGCTGGTTTATTGCAGATTTTGCAAGCATTGTTCATCCTATTACCTTAATGCTCAAAAAAGATCAGATTTTCAAATGGATGACGGAAGCCAGAAAAACTTTCGAGCTTGTGAAAGAGGCTATTTCTTCCGCCCCTTTGTTGGTTAACCCAGACCTGTCAAAAGATTTTATTATGTATGCTTTTGGTGGTGGAAACAATATTGCCATGGTGCTTATGCAGAAGGATGATGAAGACACAAGGGAGTCCCCTGTTGCTTTCTACTCGCAAACTTTGAAAGAGTACGAAATATAGTATAACTTTGTAGAGAAGCAGGCCTTCACCATTATTAAAGGGCTTAAGAAATTCTGGCATTTGATATCATATAATAAGGTGATTGTTTGTGTACCACATCCTAGTGCGCGAGAATATATCATGGAAGGGGAAATCACCGAAAAAAGAGCTAACTGGATCACCAAGATCCTAGAATACGACATTGAAGTCAGACCTGTCAAGACCGTAAAGGGAAAAGGACTGTGCAAATATATCACTGAAAATAGTGAAACAACGATAGAGTTTGGAGCTTCGGAGCTTGTACTAATAAATGAAGAGAATTCTCAGAGCAACTGGCTTGATGACAAGATAAATTTTATGCAGACAGGAAGGTACCCGATTGATATCCCATCTTTTAAAAGACGTTTCTATCGCCTACAGAATAGCAATTATGTCCTTTTGGAGGGTGTCCTATTTAAAAAGAATTTCAATGGCATCCTGCTAAGATGCATAAATGAGGAACAAGCTCAAAAGATACTAGATCAATACCATAATAGCCCTGTCAGAGGACATTTTTCTGCAAGAACCATGGCAATTAAAATTATATGTGCTCGATATTTTTGGCCAACACTTTTTAATGATACATTTTCATTAATTAGATCTTACAAGGAATGTTAGTTCTATGTCGAAAAGAGATAGAATGTTGCTATGCCTTTAAGGCCCATAGTGGTAGAAGAACCTTTTGGTCAATGGGGTTTAGACTTCATTGGGATGATTAACCCTTTTTCTTCAGTAGGACATAAATGGATATTAACAGCAACTGACTATTTTACCAAGTGGGCAGAAGCAGCACCGTTAAAAAATGCAATTGAATCAGAGATTGTTAATTTCCTCGAAGAATTGGTGGCCAGATTCGGCCCACCTAAAACAATCATCTCTGACAATGCTAAAGCTTTTTTCGGCTCGAAAATGAGCCAGTTCGCTCTAAAATATGGAGTGTTCTTGAAGACCTCCTCTAACTATTATCCCCAAGAAAATGGTCTTGCGGAGTCTACTAACAAAAACCTCATCCGGTTGATCAAACGGATAGGCTCAGAACATCAAAAAGAGTGGCATAGGAACCTCCAGATAGCACTCTGGGCAGATCGAATTACACCCAAGCAGATATTGAAAACATCTCCTTACAAAATGGTGTATGGGAAAGAGGCATTGCTGCCTATCGCCACAGAGATTCCCGCCCTGCAATTGCTTAAGTCCCTAGAAGTTGAACAAAACAAAGTGATGGAGGTGCGATTTTTTGAGTTGCTCGAGGTGCAAGAGAAAAGAGAACACGCCCTGGAAGCAATGAATAGTCACCAGCAGGTGGTAAAGAAATGGTTTGACAAGAAGGCTTCAGACCAGCAACTGTAACATGGACATTTGGTCCTGAAATTCAATGAGCGCGGAGCAAAACCCGAACAACATAGCAAATTCGACAATCTCTGGGAAGGGCCATTCAAGATTCATCAATGTAAACAGTTCAACTCTTTCGAGTTGGAAGATGTGGAAGGTAACGCCCTGAGTATTCCAGTTAATGGAATACATCTTAAAAGATTCTATTAATTCTGCATACGTGTTAGTTTTGTACATTTGTATATATGTAATTACTCTTCCCTGATTTAAGTTTTGGATCTTCTCCAAACAAGAATTGTAGTGAAATGCAACAATGGTGCAAACAATTGAAAGAAAGTTGTAAATGGACTAGGTGTTCTAAAAAAGGGGCATATATTATATTCACTAGAGTCAAAAATTTACAGTATATTAGGGCCGAAGGCCTTGTGTCAACATTTACATATGCCCACTGTAGCACGGGGCTTGTTAGCATAAGAAACAAAATTTGTAATCATCTTTGTCTTCAAAGTATTAGTGAGAAGGACCGGCGATCATAGCGATAGGCAGCTCGGGCTCAGGAAATACCATTCTCTTGAAATCTTCGTACCACTGAAAACTAGAGAATGACTCAAGATAGTGTATGTGCATGAGGAAATAGTAGCCTGCACGAACCTTTGCACGGTGCTCCTCGTGTGTCTCCAGCTCGAAGTCGAACAAAAAAGGCTTGGTTGGAACGATGCCTCCATGCAGCTGCAGCAGGTGAATGTTTCGAACTGAGGGAATCCCACAACCCAATTGGGGTGCATGCACAATCTGCTCCAGACCTCCAAGGTAGCGTTGAGGGAAGACCAGCTTCGTCAGTTTTAAAATCTTATGCTTGGAGACGCTAATGTCCAGCAGTGAGGCGACAAAGTGGGAGCAGATGCTGGTGTTCACCCGATATTGCTCTTCATAATGCACACAGTCCTTCCCAAGGACCCACTTGATGGCTTTCATGTATAACAGGTTTTTTGCACCTGTCATACGCTTTAGGTGCCTGTAGGTAATCTTGCTAAGAAAGGTGGCCTGGGTCTTTCTATAGGTAAGCCTCATTGGTGTTTCCATGATTTCTGCTTTTCTAGCTAAAAGATGAAAAACTACTAAGGCAACAAGAGGTTGCTAGGCTGAAAGGCTAGTCGATGTTGTGATTTGCAATACTACACAAGGGGCTGATTTATAGACTGGCTAAGGTTTTCTTGCCAAAGAAATCATGATTGACAACTATACCAAGTGTGTCGCTTCGCCTCGATTTTTGGTGTCACAGCGTGTGAGGTGACGGGAAGGCGCAGGAGTAGCTTGCAACTTGCTCCGCTAAGCTGCCACATCGATTTGCAGATTGGTCGGGTGTCAATAATACGAAGTGCCACCATCTCATCCGAATCGGATGAAATTATAGAGAAAAGCTCTGTTGGGAAATGTGCCCCGTACAAGCATTAATATCAAGCAATACAGATAACCTATAGGGAAAGCTTGCAGAGTTCGCTTGGCTCGCTTTTCAAGAAAGGAATTCGTTTCCATCATATGCAAAAGATTGATAATTAATGCTTAAGCAGTTTGGTTGGCTGGTGATCGTTTTGCACGAATACACCTGGTAACGCATAATGGAAACTTAGCGTAAATGACTGGCACGTACCTGTTTTGG
Organism: Sequoiadendron giganteum; assembly: GCA_007115665.2. NCBI lineage: Eukaryota > Viridiplantae > Streptophyta > Pinopsida > Cupressales > Cupressaceae > Sequoiadendron > Sequoiadendron giganteum. The sequence continues at coordinate 584,479,908 of CM021108.1, read as the reverse complement.
CTGCCTTTCTCGAGAAAGCAAAAAGGCAATTTATGGCATGCAAGGAAACATATTTATTGTAAAAAATTGCCAAGAATTAAGCAATTAAGGAATTCACAAGAAGAGAGAAAGAAGTTTTCAGAAAAGCTAAGCCGTTTGTGAAGAGGTTTGCAGGAAAGCTCTTGCGAATATGAAATGGCCAAAATTACAAAAAACCCTACATAGACTTCAGCTCAAGTAAGTCTAAGTGAGCAGATGAGGAATGCACCTCGCGTGCAGCTTTACAATGGAGAATCTTATGCCACTCCAGGCATACCTGCGAAGCCTAGATGGCCTTTCACTCACTCAGTGAACTAGAAGTTATTGAGCGTAGTTCCTCACAGAGACCAGGCAGTGGTCTTGGAGGATTAGGACAACATTTTTGACCCTGAGTTGTCTTGCAATCCTAAGAGCCTTCGGGAGGCTGCATGTGAAAGAATGAAACATACGACAGACCAATTTTCCAAACGGCTATGGTATTGTGGGCTTGCATAGTACATGATCCCCTTGGTGCACCCTTGTTCAGAGGTTGTGGCGGCATGTGCGGCTCGGTTCGACCTAAACACAGGGGTTATCAGCGGTAAGGATTTCTGGGTAGTCATTAGCCTCATGGCTATTCAAGATATGTTGTGCATCCTGTTTCCTTTGGGTAAGGAGGTTGAAAATTTTGATATGGAAAGAATGCAGCAAAAGTGGGGAGAGCTCCAATCGGGACCACAGTTTTATCATTCCAAATTTCAGCAAATGAGTAGTTCAACCCCGCCCAAATTCTCTTCCTGCGTCGGTTACCTTGGAAATGCCGATGGATCTTTTGTACTTCCTGCTGCCGCGTGTCCTCTTTTGTTGCTGTATGGTTTTCTATTCCGTATCGTGGCCTCACTGGCATGTTGCTGATCGATGGATGTTTACTGTGGTGGCTTGAGATGATCTGGGCCGAGGATCACCACGCGTGGTCTGCTCTTCCATGATGTGTCTTCAAGTAGTGGAATGGCCATATAAATAGGGCCTTGTTTTCTTTAAAGGTGGTTGATTAATTTTAGGAAAAACTCCCAAGCACTGGGAAGTAAGCCTTGTGTAATAGTTGCTTTTAATTCAAAGACTTCGGACTATGCCAAATAGATTCAGCCTTTTTGTTTTCAAGCATTTGTTGGAACTATTGACCTGTGCTATTATCTTTATTTTGTATGAATGCCTGTTCTTCAGTTTCTGTAACCTCTTATAGCTGGAATGAATACATATCATTTTTCTACTACTCTTCTATGTTAATACAAAGTTATGCTTGATTACATTATACAAATTAGAGGGTATTTTTGCATGACTAATGCTTTTGAGAAAATTATCTTAAATAACAGCAATTTAGTGGTTTGGGCCTTTGCATTATGCACTGTGCTCTGATAAAGTTGTCTAAAGATTTGGTGCATCGCCTGTAGTGTAAATTTTACATTCTTGCAATCTCCCTTACCTTTTACTTCATCCATTGAGTGAAGAGCCGACTTCGGTAAAATCTCGGAGGTCACTTAGCTAGCGCATAACGTCCCCCATTAGCTAAGTTTCTCATAAGAATACTACTACATGCAAAATACTGCGTCAACAGATACATTTTCACTGCAAGCACAAACTATTGTTGTGTAAAGTAAACATGTGCTAGATTTACCCACACATCAAACATCTAAACAAATATGTTTCCTACTGTAGCTTCTTGTACCTATGTTAAAATTTCCTTTGCAATATCAAATTCACCCCTTTCAGCTAGCACAATGGCTGCCACTTTTGTAGCATAAACATTTCTTGGTCTTTGTGCCAACAATTTAGAATATAGTTCTCTAACCTTCTCAAGATTTTGTGCCTCCACCTTTGGATCCATCCTCTCATTGTGAAAAGCTGCAAACTAATTCCAATTTGCAAGTGAAATGTCAACATAAGAATTCTTTGAATCTAATTCACTTTGTGCAGCTTTAATTATTTATTTGCTTTAAGCTAGTCATCTATTTTCAGTTCCATTTTTCCAAGAATAGATAAATAATTTGATGTTTTTATCCACCTTAAGTGCATCCCCAATTAATTTTAGGCTTAGTTGAATCTCATTCTAAGCCTAAGCCATGACCGCAAGATGTAGATATGCATCCACATAATCAGGAAACTTGAACAACAGTAGCCTATATAAAAGATTTGTTTTTTCAGTATCATGTAGTTGTTCAAACAACCTAGCAAGATTAAATATTGTTGTGACTTTATCCCATGGTAACTCAAGTGAAACACCACCTTCTTCTAATCAATGAAAGAATTGCATATCCTTAAAGAGCATGAGAAAAAGTGTAGAATTATCATTGGGGCTTTTATTTATGGTAACTCTAGTTTATGACACTCAAAATGAAGAACCCCAATGTTGTTTAAAAATTGAATGGGTACTTCTTCTATGTTCTTATTCAAAAGATACTTTGGCATCTTAAGAGAATCTAAGGTAGCATTGGGTTCTGATGATATTAATAACTCACCCATCTTGATAAATGCATGGGCATTAGGTGGACCTATGCGAGTTTCCTTTCTTAAAATTTAAAATGCCTTCTCTACTATCCATTTCTAAGCATATATGGCATAAAAAATTTAATCTCTCACAATTCTTGAGGTAGACCTCCAAAAACTTTTCAAAAATTGAGAGAGAACTCTTAAGATCTCCCTGCTTTAGTTGAACCTATCCACAAAATCATATGGCCTCTGCCTTTCCTTGACTGATGTCATGTAGTAGTGATCAGTGGTGTCATAAAAACCTTTACTATGATAATATTGTGCAATATTATAATATTAATGATATTTCATGAGAGGGTGGTCATTTGAAACAAGAGTTATCTCAGTCAACTGTTCCACAAGAAAATGCTGCCCTAGAGTGAAGAAAAAATGGTTTGTTAAATGATTCAATCCCATTGAAGAGTATGAGTATAATTCAAAGGCTCAAAAAATATTTTCCACTCCTTCATTAAGACTACCTTTTTCATTAGCTGTGATAATCCTACAATTAAAAAGTGCACAAAACTGACCACAAAGATTTTTCCCCATTTCAAACAGCAAAATTGCCAAAAAATGTGTTTAAAACCTACAAAAAAATGGAAATAAAATCGTGCTGATTTTTGTGCCAAAAAATAACCATGAGACCATAGCTTGATGCTTACTATTATAATTTTATAGATTTTTTCCAAGAATCCATAGCATTTTTGTAATCACCTGTTTTAGGCTTTTAGCCATAGTAGCAAGGCAATGAACTATTTGATAAAATGCTTTGGTAGACATCTATGAAAAATGTGGTAGAATAGAAAAGGAAATGAACTTTAGAAAAATTGCCTCCAAGAAATGTGGTCTCATGGTGATGGAATGTCATGACAAATTCCATGACAAGCAAATTGTTATGGGTTGTCATGGCATTCCATCACCATGAGACCACAAAATCTTGTGGCCTCTAGCTTTCCTTGACTGATGCCATGTAGCAGTGGCCAGTTGTGTCATAATCGCCTTTACTATGATAATATCATGCAAGATTATAATATGAATGATATTTCATGAGAGGGTGGTTAGTTGAAACAAGAGCTATCTCAATCAATTGTTCCACAAGAAAATATTGCCTTGTGAAGAAAAAATGGTTTTCTAAATGATTCGATGTCATTGCACAATACAGATATAATTGAAAGGCTCTACGTATATTTTCCATTCCTTAATGAACACTAAATTTTTCACTAACTATGAGAATCCTACAATTAAAAAGTGCACAAAATTGACCACAAATATTTTCCCCATTTCAAATAGAAAAATTGCCAAAAAAAAAATGCAAATAAAATCACGTTGATTATCTTGCCAAAAAAAACCATGAGAACATAGCTTGTTTCTTACTATTATTCTTTGTTATATTTTTTCCAAGCATCCATAGTTTTTTTTGAAATCACCTATTTTAGGCTTTTAGCCATAGCAACAAGGAAGTGAAATGTTTGATAAAATTCTTTGGTAGACATGTATGAAAAATATGGTAGCATAGAAAAGGCAATGAGTTGTGGAAAAAATGCCTTAAAGAAATGTAGTCTCATGGTGATGGAATGCCATGATGAATTCCATGACAAGTGAACTATTATGGATTTTCATGGCATTCCATCACCATGAGACCACATTTCTTTGAGGTATTTTTTCAGCTAGTTCATTGTCTTGTCTATGCTATTGCTTACTATTATGCTTTGATATATTTTTCCAAGCATCCTTAGCTTGTTTGAAAGCACTTCTTTTAGGATTTTAGCCATAGTAACAAGGTAGTGACCTATTTGATAAAATGCTTTGGTAGATATGTATGAAAAATGTGTTAGCATAGAAAAGGCAGTGAATTTTTTAAAAACATGCCTCAAATAAATGAGGTCTCATGGAATTCCATGACAAGAAAATGCAATTGAAAACTACTCCTAGTTATTAGTTATGCAATGTGAAGTAATTGCATAACTTCTTAGGTTGACTTTGTAAAAACTATATTGTAATTGAAATTTTGTCATCTATCAGCATCTAGTTATTAGTTATGCAATGTGAAGTAATGCTTTGAGTTTGAAAGATGTGCAATGAAATGTAATCAACAATTTGAATATAAACTAAAAAAATGATATTTTTACAATTCATTAATTAAAATCTCTATTTTACTTGCTCTCGATAACTCTATTGCTATGAAAATACCTTTCAATTAAAAAAAATAGTTTTTGTCTCTTAGTCTACAATTCTTTGTTGCTATGTCTAGAACATTACAAATGGATCAATGTTGAACGTTGAAATACCATGCATTTGATGAGAGAATGGCCGGTGAGAGTGACATGGAAAAATATCCATGTCCATGTAATGACGGTCTTGGTGGAAAGGTGAAAAAAATAAGTCAGATTTATCAACAAATGATAAGATATGGGCATAGTGGTATAATCCCTTGGAATGTAAATTATTACGAAGATATGATAGAATGGCAGAGTGTGAGAGATGAAGAGGCAACAAACATAGATGGAGTGGCACCAAACATAGATGAAGAGGCAACAATATTAGATGAAGGGTTTTAAGTTGATAGAATGTTGAACGGGGGTCTAAACAATGATTGGGCCAAGTTGATGGAGGATGCTTCAAAGCCTTTGTAAGTTAATTGCAGGTTAAGTCATTTGACAACAATCCTTCAAATTCTTAACTTGTAAGTTTTGTTTGGTTGGAAAAATGAGAGTGTAGATCAATTATTGGCATTATTAAGTTCATTGTTACCACTTGACTCCACATTTCCAACAAAACGAAGTCAATGTAGAAAGGAAATCACTAAGCTAGGCTTGGGGTATGATAACATCAACACATGTGTGAATAGTTGTGTATTATTTCACAAGAATTTTGCAAGTGGGAGTGAATGTCTGAAATGTCATGAAGCGAGGTATAGAGAAGGGTTGAAATCAGTTGTTGTTTATAGAAAGGTTCTTCACCACCTTTCGGTAATCTGATGATTACTCTGAATGTATAGGTGCAGAGACATTGTTCAACTTATGCAATGACATGCCCAAAATAAGAGCACTGATAGAAAAAAATGGCATGTGCCTGATTCTAAGACGTGGATGAAATTTGATAACAGATGGCCTGATTTTTCTCAAGATCCTAGTAATATAAGGTTGGGTTTGGCTCTAGATGGGGTGAACCCATTCTCAGATCAAATTACTAAATGGTCAACTTGGCCAATGTTTTTAATAAATTATAACTCACCTCCATGTTTAGCAACTAAACAATTTTTCTTAATGCTATCATTGATTATACTAGGAAAGAAAAGTGTGACTTCAAATACAATTTATGCTTATCTAGACCCATTATATGATGAGCTAATAGAATTTTGGAGCTTCCTTATTGTTTACAATTCATGATCTTCCTGCATATGGCACATTGTCTGGTCTCAGTGTTCATGGTTATCATGGATGTCCTCTTGCAACTTTAAGGATTTTGTGAGGCACTCAAGAAGATTTTGTAAATTTATTTATTGTGGACATAGTGCTTATCTTAAAATGGATCATCCATATAGTCAACAAAAATGATGGTTCAATGTTCAAGAAGAGAATCGTGAAGCACCATTGCTAATAATAGGGGATTGCATTGTTAAGAATGGATAAAAAAGAATGTAATTTATTGAAAAGGATGGGATTGCTAGTAGTAGATATGATCCATGTAATGAAAGTGGTTTAAAAGTTTTGTGCATATTCTATAAGTTTCCATACTTTAAGGATATAGCCATTAGGCATACTGTTGACTTTATGCATACTAAGAAAAACATAGCCTATGCTATTATAGAAACTTGTTTTGGTGCTTTTGATACTAGTTCATAATTTGAAGACTTTTGACAACTAAAGATTCATCAAAATCTTTGGGTTGAAAAAAAATGAATGATGAAAAGTATATAAAACCTAGTGCTCCCTATGTTTGGACAAAGGAACAACATGAACAATTCTTACAATTGATGTCTTAGACTTATTTTCCCACTAGAAAAGTAAGTATTAGTATTAGAAGCCAAACTGACATTAATGTCTTAAGAGGCCTCAAGACCCATGACTATCATGTCATAATGGAGAATATTTTTCCTAGTGTGGTAAATATATTAAGTTTGGCAAAGGGGCCAAGATTGGAAATTATAAGGTTGGGCCTAATATTAAAGAGAATGAGTTTATATGTATTAGATCCTTCAAACTTTGATAGTTTGAGGGAGGAGGTTGTTGAAGTCCTTTATCTATTGGAATAGGAATTTCCACCAACAATCTTTAACATTTTTATACATCTTTTGATACATCTACAATATGAACTAAAGCATTATGGCCCGATAAGAACAATATAGATGTATCCTATAGAACGATATATGAAGGTTTTGAAAAAAAAAATTTGTACTAGGGAAAAACTAGAAGGTAGCATGTCTAAGGGATATTCAATGCAAGAGGGCATGGGATTTTGTACAAAATATATGAAGGATTTTAAAAATTCCAATTAGTGTGAATGGGATGATGACGAAGAAGACACAGTTGTAGGTAAAGTATTAGAAGGAAATGGATGTCACTTCAAGCTATCACATCAAGAAATAAGTGCAATACATGCCTATATTCCTCAAAACACATCTTCATTCAATAAGTGGCATAGGTAAAAAAAAATACACAATAATTTATCTATCGAATTGCATTTACACATTTATATTATCAATCTTATTATTTATACTTTAATAATCTATGTAGAAAATATGAAGAAGACAATCAAGCTTGGATGCAACATCAACCTCAAAGGCATAGATGTGATGTTGATTTGATTGGAGGTGATTCTTTTCCAAAATTTGAATAATGGATTGCTAATGCAGTTAGTGATTCAAAAGAACTTCGAAGGCCAAGATATAACAATGAAGGAAAGTGAACTTTTCGCAATCTCCAAATTTATGGGCTACGTGTTTCAGTGGAATGTGGGCCTATGATAGTCATTTAAGAGTGGAAGAAAAAGACAAAGGAAAGATAAATTGTGATTGTGTTGTTAGTGCTGAATTTCTTCACGAAACTAAGAAGAAATTTTATGTTGGATTCATCCAACAAATTATTCTAGTAGACAATGGTGAAAATAATTTTATATTATTAAAATATAAGTGAATTTGACCATCTGCAATACAATTTGATGAGTATGGATTTGTACGCACAAATAGAAGACATTTTTTATCAGAGACACATGAGTCATATGTTTCCAATCTTCAAATAAACCAATCATTTCTAATTGATGATGTAAGAATCCCATGATGGTCTATTTCATTCAAACAGAGTCTCATTCAAAATGAAAAATCATGGAAGTTGATATAATAACAGATGGGAAATATGTTAATTTACAAGAAACGTTCTAAGAAGTGGATGAAGACAATGATGGATTGTTTGAAGAAGAAATTTTTATTACCAATGAAGAGATTGGGAGAGAGAATGCATTGCATGTCACAGATGAGGATGAGGAAGAAAATCAAGAAGATGCAAACATGAATGATCAAGATTTTGATCTTGTTGGCAATGTAGATGATTATGATGATGTTTTGTCACCTTAAGAGGTTATCTCATCACCTAATATTTGGTTATATGTATGGTGTAATTTATTATTGAATGTAATAAAGATCTGAATATAGGTATGCTTATTCACTATTGTTTTATTGATACATTTCTAAATGTAATCATCATTATTTTGCTGGTGCATTATATACAAAACTTAAGATGTTCACTACTGATTTTAAGTGCATTTAAAGTTAGGTTCAATCATTCTTTTTAGTTTTCTTACTTTGGTTTAAATTTGAAATTATTATTTTTAGTTAGAATATAATTTCTTGTATGTCCTATATGTTTTCTAGATGCAAACATATAATGAAAATTTGTGATTTAATAATACATATAGATATATTAACATTAGGTGAACTAAGCCTCCCCATTACAAACAAAGAAATGATCTCTTAGGTCTAATTGGCATTGAAAACTAAAATTGAGAGACTAAAAAAATAGAAAATTGTTTAATCTTTTCAATAAAATGATATCTAAAATATTGTATTCATAATAAAATATAATACCACACTAACACAGTAGTCAATAGAGATATGTGTGGGATGGCAAGACATATAGTTCAATGCACAAATGCTTACCACAATACCGCGGAAACCAAATATGAATACCGTGAGGTGGCAATGAGAACTTGTTAACAACCAAAGTAAACCATAACCCCACAAGGGGTAAACAATGACACTATAGTATGGCGGTGAACAATTACTCAACCACTATAATTAACCCATTGTCTTGCAGGAGTCCAAAGGAGTGTGCACGGGGTAGTGGTACTACTACCACTACCTCGCAATGGTCTTGATATGATAGTGGTATGGTGGTGAACAATCACTTAATCGCTAGAATAAACCCGTCATCCTGTGGGAGTCCAAAGGGGTGTGCACATGGTGGTGTTACTGCTAACGCTACCCCACAGTGGTCTAGAAATGACAAAGTGATAGTACAATATAATTTGTCAAAGCATTAATTGATTACACCGTTTGATTTCCCAAGATCAACGACATGTATTCAAACTCAAAATATGGGCAGATTCTAAAATATTTTGCACAAATTGACATTAATAGTGAGGTGACCAAGCTCAACAACAAATATAACTTGGGAGTTGATGAAATTTTGGCAATCATTCACAAAGCTCAATGTACTGGAGGACAGGGAGTTCAAGCGGGAAAACTCTATAGCTATTATTTTGTCGGGTAAGTTCAAAGAAACCCTCTATAGCAAGTGTATAAGAACTGAATTTTTTTCTACAAGTAGACACTTAAAAAATCAAGTAGGAGTAAATTATTCATCATGCTACCCAAAATAAGTCAAATTGTGAGTAAAATGGAAGATTCCACAGTTTCTAAATCAAAGAAGAGGTCCCTACACCAATCCATTTTAGATGTGTTACCTAATTCTATAGATAACTGATTCAAAAAGGTGTTTAAAGATACAACCCATGGATGTAGAGACCCAATTATACCTATCTCAGGGTGGGATATGTTCTGGTACTTCTATGGAAAAAGGGATTGGAAGATTCCAATTTTGAATCCTTGGACCTTAGATTTGTCCATATTGATAGTCCCAAATGTCTTTGTAGATGTTAATTTTATTAAAGTATTGGCACAATATTATCACTCGACTACTAGGACTATAAGAGTGCCAGATGGTTCACCATTAGTGGTGTTCACTAAAGAAGCAATTATTGAGTGCTTTATGTTAAACAAGAAAGCTATCACTTCGACTTGGATAGAAGTGAGGAGGATTATATGATATTGAGAAAAACCTACAAGAGTGACGAACTTCCTTTACACATTAAAAAGTGTGTAAAAATAGGAGGATACCTATCTCCCCCTCTAAAAATGAGCCATTTTCCATAGAAGACTTCCAAGTATATTTCAAAAGACCTTATTTTACTTTTTTCCAAGTGCTTGGAATAGATACTAAAGAGAGGATTCCAACCTATCTCATGATGATGGCAATGAGGATACAAAATCCTGAAGTCAACATTGAGTATGACTTTTCTACTAAAATTGATAAAAGGCTACATGAGGGATTTTTGCAAGTAAGAGAGAACTTAGCTCCCATCACTTTCAAGAAATACTCTCTACTATTTCATTTAATATTATACCAAAATGGAAATAAATGGAATAAAATAATGTGTTTGGGAATGGTTGATGATGCAAGGAATAGGTTGTCTATAAAAAATTGGTGTTACATATGGGATAGTAGATGTAAAAAAAGTGATTATGTAATATTTTATGATGATTTCATAGTAAAGGTCATCACCACTTTTGTTTATATTTCACAAATATTTCCTAATAAAATCATGCAAGTATTAAGATCTTTAGCATTGAAGCCAAATCAGGGACACACTCACAATTTTGGTGATTGATTCTTCTTAGCAAAACAAATAGTAATGAGGGTATATGGGTGTCCTCAAGCCCCACATGTTTTACCTAAAAAAATTTCTATTCAAATTTCATTTTTAGAATTTATGTGGAAAATGTTATGGATAGAGCAGGATGTTATGAAAAGACATAAAAAGGGGACATTCCTCCCTGACCTAACTGAATGTGAGGAGCTATCTGTAGGGTCTAACACTCTTGAAGAACTGTAGAACTATTTGAACATGTGTTATTCATTTAATTCATGAGGAGAAAGGTTCTTTGATCCTGAAGGGCATATTAATTTTATAAAGGAGAAATTTCTCACTAAAGTTGGGATTACCCATGTAATGGATTATGAAGAAGATGTAATAAGAAATTTCTTTACACCTGATGAATTTTTTCAAAGGAAGAGGAAGTGGGAAATCATAAATATACTTGAGGAGGAGAAGAAGAAAAGGGACACTGAATTCCAAGGATTCTACACTGAAGAAAAGGATCCTATCAAAAGGATGAGCACAATAATTGACAACTTCGAAAGATTATATGTTGAACTAGAAAAGAAAGTTGAGGGTTAGTCTTTGAAACCCTCCAAGATTCCCATTAAACCAAGTGGTATTGTAATCATAAATCCCTTACTAGACACTGCCACAATACAAACAAAAACATCCCCTAATCAACCAAGTCCTAAAAGGAAGAAGACACATGTAGTGGCCCCCTTAGTGGCATATGAAATAAGTGAAGTAGGGGATATTGAAGAGGTAGCCGATGCACTTTTTAATTTTAAAGATGATGAAGTTGATCAACCACCACCTAATCTTGCAAATGATGATCACAAACCAAAAGAAAGAGTGGATGTACATGGGCATAATGATCAAGAAGTTCATGATGATGAAAGGGTGATTGTTGCCCTTAGATTTATTGAAGATGATGAATTTATTCAAACTCTTGAGTTTAAGGATTTTTTGTTTAAGATGAAAATGAAATAATTTAAGGAGAGACTCCAAATTAATAAGATGGGAACTAAGGAGTCATAGAATTACTAGATTTTTTCCTAGAATCTTAAAGAACTCGAGATTAATGAAATTATTGTTAGCCCCCAAGAAGCAAGAAAATTAGTCTTAGAAATCAATATACTAATTATTCCTAGGATGGAGTTGAAAAATATATTCTTACTGGATCAAGTAAGAAGCCAAGAAGATCCCATGTTGATTTCTAAATTCAATTCAGACGATGGAATGAGTGGCACAAGTTACAATCCAAGACTTGAAACCCTAGCCTTTTACACAAAGACAAAAAGAACAGATAAACCAAGATTGATTGATGTTGTAAAAGAAATGAGAGGGACTGCCATCGTAAAGACACTTCAAGACACATTGGCATTGGAGATAGATACTATGACAATGCACTCAATAATGTTTACTAGGGATGTGATTAAAGCTATAGACCTTAGATTGGTAGAATTTGAGAAAGCACAAACTAGTCTGAATGATGAAGTGAATAGGATATTCATGGAAAATGTGAAATTGAAAGAGCAGTTGAAGGGAGAAGGTCCTTCCCAAAGCATAAAATTAATAGTATACTAGCCCCCTATCATCAGACTGATACAGGTGCAATCAATGTTGAACAAGTTAATGTGCTAAAACAAGAAATTGAGAAGTTGAAAAAGAGTAATGAAGAAACAAAGGAAAGAACAAAGAGAGAAACCCTCCAGGAATTGGAACAGATCTTGGAGCATAGGGTTAAACTAATTGTGGAAAAATTAGAAAATGTGTATGAATTTTATGTCTCCTTGTCACAAGCAGTTGATCAAATAAAGGCCCATGTACCTATAGTGGACCCCTTATTCAAGAAATGGAAACCTGTTCATCACACCTTAACAACTTTGTGCAGAATTTTACAAAGTAGTGTTGAGGCTTCCGCAGTTTTAAAGCCTACTAAGAAAATGGTTTGAGTGGTCACAGATGAATTTCAATACATGTTTGCAAAAGACCAAAAGATCAAGGTAAGAATGGATTCATTTCATAGGCTAAAGAAGTGGTTCATGCCTAAGATACTAAGGGATGATGATCAACTGAAAGGCTCCAAGGATTGGAAAGATGAGTTTAGCAAAATTGTTCCCAACTACCTCACTAATATACAAAAGGATGGTGACATAAATATTCACCACCTCGATTTAACTTTGGATGGAATAATTGCATTGGATGCTAGGTACTCAAAATTCATCTCAGATACCAAAGGGTTATTAGGCAGCAAATGGAAGAGTCACTTGGCCAACACACAAAAAATCTAAGAGTAAAAATAGGCCAATCTAGCTCCCCTAGAAGAATAGGCCTTACAGTGAAGTACCAAGCCTTGCAGATACTATCATGGAGAGAGGACCTTACTAGATCTGAATAATCATGGGTACCTTATGAAGAGTAATGGATTTTCGTATCTTGTGAGTGTTGTGGACTTCAACATCTAATAAATTCTCTTCACTTCTCATCTTTCATTGCTTTTAAGTTTTATGCAATCTTATGTAATCAACAATAATTAAGAATTTTTTATTTATGTTAAAAGTGGGTAATTGAAAAGACACCACACTAATATAGAAACAACAATAAACTAATGAAAAAACTACTAAACACTACTTATAAATGACTAACGTTGGTCATGTGACCATTAGTATTTTATTTCCAGTCATATATAACGTGACCAGATTGATGACTAAACCATTTTTATTCATTTATTGGTTGTTTTGATTGATCGATTTGGTAGTATATTTAGTTGTTGATTTAGTCATTCATTGTTGTGATCTAGTTTCTTATTTAGTCACTTTTTTTCCACTGATATATTTATTTGTTGATTTCGTCATTGATTTTTGTAATCTAGTCACTTATTTAGTCATTTTTTATTCACTGGTATATTTAACTAGTCACTTATCTAGTTGTTGATTTAGTCATTGATTGTTGCAATATGGTCGCTTATTTAGTCATTTTTTATTCACAAATATATTAATCAATGATTGTTGTTAACTGGTCACTTATTTAGTCATTTTTATTTGTTGGTTTCTATGCATTGGTAGTGTATTTAGTCATTAATTTTAATCATCATTTTGATCAATTTAGTAGTATATTTAGTCATTTTTTTTCATTGATTTCTCTAGTCATATTTATTCATTGTTCACTAATTTTTGTCAATTGGTAGTATATTTAGTCAATTTAATTATTAATTGATGTCAATTAGTAGTATATTTAGTCATTTTAATTGACTAATATTTGAGGATTTAAGCATAAAACATTGAAATACGCATAAATCATCAATTGCACACAATAAGACAACCATTGAGAAGGAAAAATTGGTGAACTTTATTAATAAAAGAAAGTTATTCTAGTTACAACTTAGAAATAGAGTATACAATTGTTATTTTTAGTCACGAGATTGAAAATCTAAGTTAAAATATTGCAGATAAATGACTGCAAGAAAGAAACTTCTCCAAATGACTTCTGCAATGATGGAAATGCATGCTTGAATCCCTTCAATGCAAGCACATGCCACTTTCATCTCTTAAAACTTCTACAACATTGGAAATCTTCTTGGAGAAAGTTGTAATTTGTAGAATCTAAGGAGAGTGTTGATCGTGTCCCATATATGAAGCTCTCTCCTTCAATGCAATCAACAATAACCCAACTAGAATATTTCCTCCTTTATATGTAGCTTGCCATCTAATATGAGCAATAGGGTGCTACCTTTTCTTCCATAAATGAAGTTGTGCCTCAATACAACCAAAAAAATTAATATTAATCTTAATTCAGAAAGAATAAAAGTGCATTGTATATTGCAAGTTTACAAAGAAATTCCAAACACAACATAAAGATAAATCAATTAAAAATTGTAGCCTTGTCAACAAATTCCTTAAATAGAGTGTTCAACATAGGCCTGAAATATGCATATTGAACCCTTGATTTCAAAACCTTGTTCCAAATTTAAGAAAGGTGATAAGCTTAGATTATAGAATGAAGTTGACATATTATAAAATGAAGGCTATCAACACTAACCATACTGGAACAACATTATCAATAAAAATTTCTTGGAAACCAAGCCCAAGAATTCCATCAAACTTGGACAACAAAAATGTCAACCCTGGTTCATGTGTTGTCTCAGTAAAGACCTACACCATTAAAGAATTCATTTATACATAAATTTCAAATTAAGTTGATGACAAAAGATATTTGATATCCAAATAGGAAGCCTTAACATCCAAAAAATACTAACTTGATGTTTCACAAAAAATTTCCCAATTGTGACATCATCTTCCCCATTCACTTTACAAGCATCGCACAATTCAACTTTTGAAGGCACAAACACAAAAGGTACTTTCTACAACGATAATTTTCAAAATAATGATTAATAACAAAACTTAAGGAATCCATTAAACTTGCAAGAAAATAACTACTTGAACTAATACATAGAAGCATCACCAAATGGTTTGAAACTAATCGTTAGGATAAGTCTAAAAATTTGATGTTCCTGTGCAAGTTATTTGGGTTTATTATCTTACAATTCATCAAAATTAGAAAAAAGGGTAGCAAGTTAGGGGATTTGATCGTGGGAAAACTTCATAGTTAAAATGGTTTTGTACTATGTCAAACATCATTTCATTAGTTTCAATCCCACAATTTTACCCATTTGATTACTACCCTATACAATAAGAATCAAACTATGTTCATTTTATTGGTTTTGATCCCTTCAATCCACCTTTGCAACATCTACATGATGTAAATATTTCCAATGAACATTTGAAACATATTAGAGAAATTGAAGGAAATCCTCTCACAAATCAAGGAATGATTCACATATCGCATGTCACATGGAGTTAACCTAAAAATATTTCAATACCCTTCTAACATCTTAAAAGGTTGTAATAATGTCAAAATTCAAAATGGTACAAGGAGAGAGAAAAATCAATACCTTATCTTTGGCCAATGAAATAAAAGGATCAAGAATGGCAGGAGGATTTTTATCATCTTCCATAACTATAAAATATAATGTTCTAAATTATAATGTCTTGGTTTCTACAGCACCCTAAACTCGTTTAGTATTAGCCAAAAAGAAACCAGATATTGATCCACTGCCATATTGGATCTCATAGGATTCTCCTTCACAAACAACAAATGATATATATCAATTGTTTAGCAGCTTCTTTAATATCCTCATGTAAGTAGACTAAACTAAGTGAGGTTGAGGTCTTGAAGTAGTGTACCATCTTCTTTTTATGTTCTTGACTTTGATCATGATTTGTATCTTGAATGAAAATAGCAAGCTAGTTGCACTATATAAGCATTGTTAGAAAAATAACCACAAAATCCTCTTTAATTAAAATAATCATTCTAGATATTTTATTTAATTTCTAAGAGAGCTAATTTCACTATCCAAATAGCCATCAATCTATTTGTTGTATATAATTTCTTAGAATTCAAAATTTGAATATAATGAAACTAACTATAATTACCAAAGATTTGACACCAAAATGTAGTACAAAATTAATTGTTTGACAAAAAATGTGTTTTGATCAACCAGATATACCCTTGATATATTGATTTAAATAAAAAGGAAAGATAAAACTAGAGACAACAAGATAACATTCATTAATTCACTTCAACAAACAATTGAAACTAGAATTCGGCCACCAATTATAACTTCATTCTATTGATCTTCAAAAATATTTTACAATACATTTCAAAATTTTGTCCTGAATGACATGTCAAAAAGTGTCTTGTCAATTACCCACTTTTAACATATATCAAAAATTCTTAAATATAGTTCTTTACAGAGGATTACATAAAAATTCAAGAGCAATGAAAGATGTGAAGTGAAGAGAATTTTTTAGATGTTGAAGTCCACAACATTCACAAGACATGGAAATTCACTACTCATCATAAGGTACTTGTGATCATTTAGATCTGGCAAGGTCCTCTCTCCATGATAGTATCTGCAAGGCTTGGTACTTCACTGCAAGGCCTATTCTTCTAGGGGAGCTAGATATGTTTGCTTCCATTGGTACACTGTATAATCATGAGGCCATTTGTACTCCTAGATTTTTTCTGTGTTGGCCAAGTGACTCTTCCATCTATTGTCTAATAACCCTTTGGTATCTGTGATGAATTTTAAGTACCCAACATCCAATGTAATTATTTCATCCAAGGTTAAATTGAGGTAGTGAATATTTATGTCACCATCCTTCTATATATTAGTGAGGCAGTTGGGAAAAAAATTGTAAACTCATTTGTCCAATCCTTAGAGCCTTTCAGTTGATCATCATTCCTTAGTATCTTAGACACAAACCACTACTTTAGCAAGTGAAATGAATCCATTCTTGCCTTGATCTTTTGGTCTTCTCTATACATGTATTGAAATTCATTTGTGACCATTCAGACCATTTGCTCAGTAGGCTTTAAATTTGCAAGGGCCTCAACACTCCTTTGTAAATTTTTGTACAAAGTCATTAACGTGTGATATACATGTTGCCATTTCTTGAATAAGGGGTCCAATATAGGCACATGGGCCTTTACCTGATCAACTACTTGTGACAAGGAGACATAGAATTCATACATATTTTCCAATTTTTCCATAATTAGTTTAACTCTATGCTCCATGATCTATTCCAATACCCTGATGGTTTCTCTCTTTACTCTTACTCTTTCCTTTGTTTCTTGATTAATCTTTTTCAACTTCTCAATTTCTTGTTTTAGCACATTAACTTGTTCAACAATGATTGCACTTGTATCAATCTGGATCGCAGGGGGATAGTATACTAATAATTATGTGCTTTGGGAAGGACCTTCTCCCTTCAACTATTGTTTCAATTTCACATTTTCTATGAATAACCTATTCACTTCATCATTTAGATTAGTCAATGTTTTCTCATATTCTTCCAATCTAAGCTTTGTAGCTTTAATTTCATTCCTAGTAAACATTGTTGAGTGCATTGTCATAGTATCTTCCTTGAATGTTGATGTGTCTTGAAGTGTCTTTACCATGGTAGTCCCTCTCATTTCTTTTACAACATCAAGCAATCTTGGTTTTTTTGTTCTTTTTTGCTTTGTCCAAAAGGCTAGGGTTTCAAGTCTTGGATTGTAACCTGTGCCATTCATTCCCTCATCTAAATTGAATTTAGAAACCAACATGGGATCTTCTTGGCTTCTTACTTGATCCAATAAGAATATATTTTTTAACTCCATCCCAGGAATAATTAGTATATTGCTTTATAAGACCAATTTTCTTGCTTCTTGGGGGCTAACAGTAATTTCATTAATCTTGGGTTCTTCAAGAGTCTAGGAAAAAATCTAGTAATTTTGTGAATCCTCAATGCCCATCTTATTAATTTGGAGTCTCTCCTCAAATTCTTTCGTTTTCATCTTAAACCAAAAATTCTTAAATTTTGGAGTTTGAATAAATTCATCATCATCAATAAATCTAAGGGCAATAATCACCCTTTCATCATCAAGCACTTCTTGATCATTATTCCCATGTACATCCACTCTTTCTTTTGGTTTTTGAGCATCATTTGCAAGCTTAGGCAATGGCTGATCAACTTCATCATCTTTAAAATTCAAAAGTGCATCGGCTACCTCTTTAATATTCCCTACTCCTTCACTTATTTCATATGCCACTAAGCGGTCCACTCCATGTGTCTTCTACATTTTAGGACTTGGTTGCTCAGGGGACACTTCTAATTATATTGTGGTAGTGTTTGGAAGGGACTCTATAATTATAATACCACTTGGTTTGATGGGAAGCTTGGAGGGTCTCGAAGATTGATTCCTCGGGTTTCTTTTCTGGTTCAACTTATAATCTTCCAAAGTTGTAAATTATTATGTTCATCCTTTTGATAGGATCCTTTTCTTCAACATAGAATCCTTGGAATCTAGTGTCCCTTTTCTTCTTCTACTCCTCAAGCCTCTTTATGATTTCCCATTTCCTCTTCCTCTGAAAAAATTCATCAGGTGTAAAGCAATTTCTTATTATATATTCTTTGTAATTCATTACATGGGTAATCCCAACTTTAGTGAGAATTTTTTTCTTTATAAATTAATATTCCCTTCAAGATCAAAGACCCTTTCTCCTCATGACTTCAATGAATACCACATTTTCAAATAATTTTGTAGTTCTTCAAGAGTGTTAGATCTTACGAATAGCTCATCACATTGAGTTAGGTCAGGGAGGAATGTCCCCTTTTTTTATATTTTCATAACATCCTACTCCATACATAACATTTTCCACATAAATTCTAAAAATTCAATTCTAATAGAAAAAAATTAGGTAAAACATTTGGGGCTTGAGGACACCCATAGACCCTTATTACTGTATGGCCTACTAAGAAGAACCAATCATCAAAATTGTGAGTATGTCCCTGCTTTGGCTTCAATGCTAAAGGTATTAATACTTGCATGATTTAATTAGGAAATATTGGTGAAATATGACCAAGATCGGCCATGACCTTTACTACGAAATCATCATTAAATATTACATAATCACTATTTTTGCATCTACTATCCCCAATGTAACACTAGTTTTGTACAGACAACATATTCCCTTCATCATTAGTCATTCACAAACACTTTCTTTTAGTCCATTTTTTTTTTTTGGTATAATATTAAATGACACAACAAAGAGTATTTCCTGAAAGTGATGGGAGCTAAGTTCTCCCTTACTAGTCAAAAATCCCTCATGTAGCCCTTTCTCAATTTCAGTAGCAAAGTCATACTCAATGTTGACTTCACAATTTTGTATCC
Organism: Sequoiadendron giganteum; assembly: GCA_007115665.2. NCBI lineage: Eukaryota > Viridiplantae > Streptophyta > Pinopsida > Cupressales > Cupressaceae > Sequoiadendron > Sequoiadendron giganteum. The sequence continues at coordinate 584,460,672 of CM021108.1, read as the reverse complement.
TTGTTGCCATCATCATAGGATAGATTGGCATCCTCTCTTCAACATCTATTCTAAGTAATTGGCACAAAGAAAAATAAGTTCTTTTGAAATATACTTGGAAGTTTTCTGTGGAAAATGGCTCATTTTGGGAGGGGGAGATAGGTATCCTCCTATTTTTTACACCCTTTTTCATATGTAAATGAAGTTCATCACTCTTGTATTTTTTTCTCAATCTTCTATAGTCCTCCTCACTTTTTTCCAAGTCTATCTTAGTGATATCTTGCTTGTTTAATATAAAACACTATAATTGTTTCTTTAGTTAGCACCACTAATGGTGAACCATTTGGCATTATTATAGTCTTGGTAGCCAGGTGATAATATTGTGTCAATACTTTAATAAACTCAACATCTACGAAGACATTTAGGACTATCAATTTGGACAAATCTAAGGTCCAAGGATTTGAAACTAGAATCTTCTCATCCCTTTTTCATAGAAGCACCAAAATAGATCCCACCCTGAGATAGGGATAATTGGGTCTCTACATCCATGGATTGTATCTTTAAACACATTTTTTAATCCTTTATCTATAGAATTAGGTAACACATCTAAAATGGATTGTTGCAGGGACCTCTTCTTTGATTTAGAAACTGTGGACTCTTCCTTTTTACTCACAAGCTGACTTATTTTGGATGGAATGATGAATAATTTACTCCTTTATTTTTTAAGTGTATACTTTTAGAATCAAATTCAGTTCTTATACACTTGCTACAAAGGGTTTATGTGAACTTACCTAATGAAATAATAAATGAGAAGTTTTCCCACTTGAACTCCCTTGTCTTTGGTACGCTAAGCTTTGTGAATGATTTCCAAAATTTCATCGAGTCCCTAGTAATATTTATTGTTGAGCTCGGTCACCTCACTATTAATGTCAATTCATGCAAAATCTTTTATAATCTTCCCATATTTCAAGTTTCAATACATATTGTTGATCTTGGGAAATTGAACAATGTAATAATTTAATGCATTGACAGCTTGTACCACAATACCAATCTCTCATTTAAAGACCATTATGGGGTAGCGGTAGCTATACCACCACCCTGTGCACACCCCTTTGGACTCCTATGGGATGGCAGGTTAATTCTAGCAGTTGAGTAAATATTTAATTTCATACGACTCTATCATATCAAGACCATTGCAGGGTAGCGGTAGCAGTACCACCACCCTGCACACACCCCTTTGGACTCTTGCAAGATAGTAGGTTAATTCTAGCAGATGATTGATTTCTCATGGCCATACCACAGTTTCATTCAATCGTCTTTGATAAAAAAAATATTGTATTTGTGCATACAAATCCAAACTCATCAAATTGTACTGCAGATGGTCAGATCCACTTACATTTTAATAATATAGGACTATTTTCACCATAGTCCACTAGAGTAATTTTTTGGATGGATCCAACATAAAATTTCTTCTCAATTTCATGAATAAATTTAGCTGTAATGATGCAATCACAATTTATCTTTCCTTTGTCTTTTTCTTCCACTCTTAAATAACTACCATGGGCCCACATTCTAATGAAACAAATAGCCCATAAATGTGGAGATTGTGAAAGCTCACTTTCCTCTGTTGTTATATCTTGACCTTCTTCTTTTGCATCGTTGACTGCATTAGCAATCCATTCTTCAAATTTTGGAAAAGAATCACCTCCAATCAAATCAGCATGATGTCTTCACCTTGAGGTTGATGTTTCATCCAAGCTTGATTGTCTTCTTAATATTTTATACATAGAATATTAGCATACAAATAGTAATATTGATAATATAAATGTGTAAATGTAATTGAGTAAGTAAATTATTGTGTAATTTTTTTTACCTACACCACTTATTGAACGAAGATGTGTTTTTAAGAATATAAGCATGTATCACACTTCTTTCTTGATGTGATAGCTTTAACCGACATCCATTGCCTTCTAATATTCACCTACAATTATGTCTTCTTCTTCATCATCCCATACACATCAATTGACATTTTTAAAATCCTTCATATATTTTGTGCAAAATCCCATGGCCTCTTGCATTGAATATCCCTCAGTCATGCTACCTTCCAGTTTTTCCCTAGTATGAATTTTTTTTTTCAAAACCTTCATATATCATTCTATAGGATACATCCATCTTGTTCTTATCAGGCCACAATGCTTTAGTTCATATTGTATATGTATCAAAAGATGCATAGAAATGTTAAAGATTGTTGGTGGAAATTCTCATTCCAATAAACAAAGGAATTCAACAACCTCCTCCCTCAAAATATAAAAGTTCAAAGGATCTAATACATGTAAACTCGTTCTCTTTCATATTAGGCCCAACCTTATAACTACCAATCTTGGCCCCTTTGCCAAACTTAATATATCTACCACAATAGGTAAAATATTCTACATTATGACATGATAGTCATGGGTCTTGTGGCCTCTTAAGCCATTAATTTCAGTTTGGATTCTAATACTACTACTTACATATCTAGTGGGAAAGCGAGTCTAAGACATCAACTATAAGAATTGTGCACGTTGTTCCTTTGTCCAAACATAAGGAGCACTAGGTTTTTTCATATTTTTCATCATCATATTTTTCAACCCAAAGATTTTGACAAATATTTAGTTGTCGAAAGTCTTCACATGATGAAATAGTATAAAAAGCACCAAAAAGAGTTTATATAATAGCATAGGCTATATTTTTCCCAGTATGCATAAAGTATGGAAACTTACACAAAATGCACAACCTTTTTACACCGCTTTCATTACATGGATCATATCTACTACTAGAAATCCCATCATTTTAAATAAATTACATTCCTTTTTGTCCATTTTGACTAATGTAATGACCTATTATTAGCAATGGTTCTTCTCGATTCTCTTCTTGACCATTGAACCATTTTTTTTGTTGATGATATGGATGATCCATTTTAAGGTAAGCATGATTTCCATAGTAAATAAACTTACACAAACTTCTTGAGTGCCTCACAAAATCCTTAAAGTTGTAAGAAAGACATCCATGGTAACCATGAACACTGAGACCAGACAATGTGCCATATGTAGCAAGATCATGAATAATAAAAAATAAGGAGTCTTTTAAAGTGAATTTGATTGAATGACCATCCCTTAAAGATTTAATTGCTTCAATTCATTTCCATAATTCCATTAGCTCATCATATAATGGTTCTAGATAATCATCAATTGAATCTAAAGTCACACTTTTCTTTCCTAGTATAATCAATGATAGAATTAAGAAAAATGGTTTAGTTGATAACCATGGAAGCAAGTTATAATTTATTAAAAGCACTGGCCAAGTTGACCATTTAGTACTTTGATCTAAGAATGGGTTCACCCCATCTAGAGCCAAACAAAGCCTTATATTACAAGGATCTTGAGAAAAATCAGGCCATCTATTATCAAATTTCATCCATTTCTTAGAACTAGGCACATGTCATTGTTTTATATCAGTGCTCTTATTCTGGGTGTTCTATTGCATAAGTTCAACAATGTCTTTGCACCTATACATTCAAAGTAATCATGGGATTACCAGAAAGTGGTGAAGAACCTTTCTAGGAACAATAGTTGATTTCAACCCTTCTCTATACCTCGCTTCATGAAATTTCAGACATTCACTCTCACCTGCAAGATTCTTGTGAAATAATACACAACCATTCACACATGTGTGTATGTTTTCATACCCTAAGCCTAGCTTAGTGATTTCCTTTCTACATAGACTTTTTTTGTTGACAATGTGGAGTTAGGTGGTAACAACAAACTTAATAATACCAATAATTGATTTACACTCTCATTTGTCCAACCAAACACCACTTGCAAGTTAATAATTTCAAGGATTCTTGTCAAACAACTTAACCTGTAATTATCATATAAAGTCTTTAAAGCATTCTCCATCAACTTGGCCCAATCATTGTTTAGACCCTCATTCAACATTCTATCAATTTAAAACCCTTTGTCTAACATTTTTGCCTCTTCATATATGTTTAGTGCCACTTCATCTATGTTTGCTGCCACTTCATCTATGTTTGTTGCATCTTCATCTCTCGCACTCTTTCATTCTATCATATCCTTGTAATAATTGACATTCCAGGGGCTTATACCACTATGCACATATTGTATCATATGTCAATAAATTTGACTTCTTTTTTTCACCTTTCTACCAAGACAGTCATTACATGGACATGGATATTTCTCCATGCCACTCTCATCGGCTATTCTCTCATCAAATGCATGGCATTTCAACCTTCTGCATTGATCACTCTGTAATGTTCTACACATAGCAACAAAAAATTATAGACTAAGTTGAAAGGTATTTTCATAGCAATATATTTATAGAGAGAAAATAAAATAAAGAGTTTAACTAATGAATTGTAAAAAATATATTTTTGTAGTTTATACTCAAATTGTTGATTACATTGCATTGCACATCTTTCAAACTCAAATAATTACTTCACATTGCACAACTAATAACTTGATGTTGATAGATGAAAAAATTTCAATTATAATATAGTTTTTACAAATTCAACCTAAGAAGTTATGCAATTACTTCACATTGCATCACTAATAACTAGGATCAACTGCTAATTGCATTTTCTTGTCATGGCATTCCATGAGACCACATTTCTTTGAGGCATTTTTTCAAAAAGTTCATTGCCTTGTCTATGCTACCACATTTTTCATACATGTCTACCAAGGAATTTTATCAAATAGTTCACTACCTTGTTGCTATGTCTAAAAGAATAAAACAAGTGCTTTCGAACAAGATAAGGATGCTTGGAAAAAATCTATCAAAGCATAATAGTAAGCAATAGCATAGACAAGGTAGTGAACTGGTTGAAAAAATGCCTCAAAGAAATGTGGTCTCATGTTGATGGAATTGCATGGCAATCCATAACAATTCACTTGTCATGGAATTTTTCATGCAATTACATCACCATGAGACCACATTTATTTGAGGAATTTTTTCCAAATTTCATTTCCTTTTCTATGCTACCACATTTTTCATACATGTCTACCAAAGCATTTTATCAAATAGTTCACTGCCTTGCTGCTATGGCTAAAAGCCTAAAATAGGTGATTTCAAAAAAGTTATGGATTCTTGGAAAAAATATATCAAACCATAATAGTAAGAAACAAGCTATGGTCTCATGGATTTTTTCGCACGAAAATCAACATGATTTTATTTGTAGGTTTTAAATGCATTTTTTTGGCAATTTAGCTGTTTGAAATGGGGAAAAATATTTGTGGTCATTTTTGTGCACTTTTTAATTGTAGGATTCTCATAGTTAGTGAAAAAGGTAGTGTTCATGAAGGAATGGAGAAGATGCATAGAGCCTTTCAATTATACTTGTATTGTGCAATGGCATTGAATCATTTAGAAAACCATTCTTTCTTCATAGGGCAACATTTTCTTATGGAACAGTTGATTACGATAGATCTTGTTTCAACTGACCACCCTCTCATGAAATCTCATTCATATTATAATATTGCATGATATTATCATAGTAAAGGTGATTATGACACTATTGGCCACTACTACATGGCATCAGTCAAGGAAAGCTATAGGCCGCAAGATTTTGTGGAAAGGTTCAATTGATGTTGGGAGATCTTAAGAGTTCTCTCTGAAGTTTTGAAATTTTTTTGGAGGTCCATCTTGAGAACTATGAGAGCTTAAAAGCTATAAGATATATATATTCTCAACAAGGGCAGATAGAGAAGGCTTTGGAAATTTTAAGAAAGGCAACTCAAATAGATCCACATGATGCCCATGCATTTATCAAGATGGTTGAATTATTAATATCATCAGACCCTAGTGCAGCCTTAGATTCTCTTAAGACACCAAAATCTCTTATGAAGAAGATAAAATAAGAAGTACCCATTCAATTGTTAAAAAACATTGGGGTTCTTCATTTTGAACATGATGAACTAGATTTATCTCAACAAACTTTTATGGAGGCATTAGGAAATGATGTTTTGCCTCTACATAAACCTTTGAGGTTAGTTTTGTGCATTTTTTACTTGTTGAATTCTCATAGTTAGTGAAAAAAGTTAGTGTTCATGAAGGAATGGAAAATATGCATAGAGACATTGAATTATACTCATACTCTACAATGGCATTGAATCATTTATCAAACCATTTTTTATTCACTGTAGGGAAACATTTTCTTATGGAATAATTGATTGAGATAGATCTTGTTTCAACTGACCAGCCCCTCATGAAATATCATTCATATTATAATATTGCACGATATTATCATAGTAAAGGTGATTATGACACCACTAGCCACTACTACATGACATAAATGAAGGAAAGCCATAGGCCACAATATTTTTTGGATAGGTTCAATTGAATTTGTGAGATCTTAAGAGTTCTCTCTAAAATTTTTAAATTTTTTTGGAGGTCTACCCTAAGAACTATGAGACCTTAAAATTTTTATGTCATAATATGCTTAGCAAGGGCTGGCAGAGAAGGCTTTGGAAATTTTAAGAAAGGAAAATCGTATAGATCCACTTGATTCCCATACATTTATCAAGATGGGTGAGTTATTAATATCGACAGACCCTAGTGCAACCTTAGATTCTCTTAAGAAGCCAAAGTATCTTTTGAAGAAGAGCAGAGAAGATTACCCATTCAATTGTTAAAAAACATTGGGGTTCTTCATTTTGAGCATGATGAACTAGAGTTGGCTCATCAAACGTTTATGGAGTCATTAGGAAATGATGTATTGCCTCTACATAAATCTTTGTCATTAGTTTTGTGCATTTTTTACTTGTAGGATTCTCACAGTTAGTGAAAAAGGTAGTGTTCATGAAGGAATGGAAAAAATGGGTAGAGCCTTTAAATTACACCCATACTCTACAATGGCATTGAATCATTAGCAAAACAATGTTTCTTCACTGTGGGGCAACATTTTATTGTGAAATAGTTGACTGAGACAACTCTTGTTTCAATTGACCAGCCTCTCATGAAATCTCATTCATATTATAATCTTGCATGATCTTATCATAGTAAAGGTGATTATGACACCACTGATGCTACTACATGACATTAGTCAAGGAAAGCCATGTGCCACAAGATTTTTTTGATAGATTCAATTGAAGCTGGGAGATCTTAAGAGTTCTCTTTCAAATTTTGAAAAGGTTTTGAAGGTCCACCTTGAGAACTATGAGAGCTTAAAATCTATAGGCCATATATATGCTCAACAAGGGTAGGCAGAGAAGGCTTTGGAAATTTTAAGAAAGGAAACTCATATAGATCCATATGATACCCATGTATTTATCAAGATGGATGAGTTATTAATATTATCATACCTCAGTGCAGCCTTAGATTCTCCTAAGACACCAAAGTCCCTTCTGAAGAAGAGTAGAGAACAAGTACCCATTAAATTGTTAAACAACATTGGGGTTATTCATTTTGAGCGTGATGAACTAGAGTTGGCTATACAAACTTTTATGGCGGCATTAGGAAATGATCTTTTTCCTCTACATAAATCTATGTGGTCATTTTTGTGCATTTTTTACTTGTAGGATTCTGACACTTAGTGAAAAATATGGTGTTCATGAAGGAATGGAAAATATGCGTAGAGCCTTTGAATTATACTTGTACTCTGCAATGTCATTGAATCATTTAGCAAGCCATTTTTCTTCACTCCAGGGCAGCATTTTCTTGTGGAACAGTTGACTGAGACAACTCTTATTTCAACTAACCACCCTCTCATGAAATCTCATTCATATTATAATCTTGCACGACCATATCATAGCAAAGGTGATTAAGACACCATTGGCCACTACTACATGAAATCAATCAAGGAAAGTTAGAGGCCACAAGATTTTGTGGATAGGTTCAATTGAAGTTGGGAGATCTTAAGAGTTCTCTCTCAAATTTTGAAAAGGTTTAAGAGGTCCACCCTAAGAATTGTGAGAGCTTAAAAGTTGTAGGCCATATATATGCTCAACAAGGGCTAATAGAGAAGGCATTGGAAATTTTATAAAAGGAAACTCGCATAGATCCACCTAATTTTCATGCATTTATCAAGATGGGTGAGTTATTAATATCATCAGAACCTAGTGCAGCCTTAGATTCTCTTAAGATGCCAAAGTCACTTCTAAAGAAGAGAAGAGAAGAAGTGCCCATTCAATTGTTAAACAAAATTGGGGTTCTTCATTTTGAGAATGATGAACTAGAGTTGCCTCAACAAACTTTTATGGAGGCATTAGGAAATGGCATTTGGGTTGAATTCATAAATAAAAGCCCTAGTGCTAATTCTGCATTTTTTCTTGTGCTCTTTAAGGATATGAAATTCTTCCATCGACTACAAGAAGGTGGTGTTTCACTTGAGTTGCCATGGGATAAAATCATAACACTATTTAATCTTGATAGGTTGTTTAAATAACTACATGATACTAAAAAAGAAAATCTTTTATACATGCTAATATTGTTCAAGTTTCCTGATTATGTGGATGCATATCTATGTCTTGTAGCCATGGCTTAAGCTCAAAATGAGATCCAACTAAGCCTAGAATTGATTAGGGATGCAGTTAAGGTGGATAAAAAATCATCAAATTCTTTATCTATACTTGGAAAAATAGAACTAAAAATAGATGTTTGGCTTAAAGTAAAGAAATAATTAAAGCTACACAAGTGAATTAGATGCAAATAATTCTTATGTTGACATTTCACTTGGTAATTGGAATTATTTTGCAGCTTTTCACAATGAGAGGAGGGATCCAAAGGTGGAGGTACAACATCTTGAGAAGGATAGAGAACTGTATTGTAAATTGTTGGCAAAGATACTAGGAAATTTTTATGCTACAAATGAGGCAGCCATTGTGCTAGTTGAAAGGGGTCAATTTGATATTCCAAAGGAAATATTTACATAGGTACAAGAAGTTACAGTAGGAAACATCTTTTTTCAAATGCCTGATGTGTGGGTAAATCTAGCACATTTTTACTTTGTACAACAATAGTTTGTTCTTGCAGTGAAAATGTATCAAAATTGTTTGAGGAAATTCTAGTTTGGCACTGACACCCAAATTTTATTATATTCAACCTGAGCACATTATGAAGCATAATAATGACAAGAATGTAAAAGAACATTATTAAGAGTGGTAGATTGTAATGAGAATTTTGATTTTTTGTTTAATGTAATGAGGGTTTCAAATTACCTTTGAATTCGTTGCAAAGGGCATACCCAAATCTGATTTCTTTACAAAGGGCCTCAACAAATTCAAATTCATCGTAGTAAACTCCAAATTCCTTTCCCTTGCCCACCTTTTTAGAAGTCTCCAAGTCTTCTTTGAATCCTTATTTCCCTTGTAAGTAGTTGCTATAACTAATCAAAATACCTCATGCTAGCCTAACGAATGAAGTGAGGTCTGCAATGAATGAATGAAGTTATGTCAAGAGAGACACAGGAATTTGAAATGAATGTGAATAATCATACCAATACATCGCATGCATGAATACATTGCGCCAATAATTGGCCGAATTTTAAAAAAAAAAAATTGTCTACTTTGGATTTGATGAATAACTATTTAGTCATTTTTATTTATTTGACTAAATATTTTTTTATTCAACAACCAAATTAGTCATTTATTTACTCATTTATAGTTGAGTTGCAAAAAATGGGTAGAATCTAGTCATTTTTAGTTGTTGTGACTAAATTTTTTACTCACCTAGTTATTTATTTGTTAAATTCTACTAGTGGCAAGACTCTTCTATCTATCACATATTACAAAGAGCCTATTTTGTAGACTCTAATTCACATGGTGGTATTTCTAATTAGAGATAGTTACAAAATTTCATTCATGATTTGTGCATGTGGTATGAGGAAGTTGGTTTCAATATTATTAATGTGGAAGTGTTTATATGTGATCATTCACTCAACATTTATTTAATGGTTTTTTCTAGGTTTCTAAATTGTGGTTGTTCCATATAGAGTAAATTTATAACATGTTTTATCTTGGTTTGGATGTAATGTTGGTGTCCTAAAGAATCTGCATGTTATCTATGGTTTTCCCTAGTTTTCTTGTTGTTGATGTGGAAGTGAAATTATTTTTGAGCTATTTTGAGATCTACAAGTTTTATGGTTTCCTTGATTTCACTTGGATTACTAACCATGCTTTCTATCATCTTTGGATGTCATGACTATGCTATTTTTGTGGGTTTCCTATATTTACATGTATGAAAACTCGGATGTGGGATGTGCATATCTATAAATATTTGGTGTGTTAATGGTATCTTGTGTGTAGTTCATTTTTTCTAGACTATTCAAATTCCATGGAGTTTCATTGTGGGATTTTAACCCATCATGGTGCAATGGTATGTTATTTTGTAGTGATATAGATAGATGGATGCTTATACTTTGGGCCAATTTTAGTTAACTTATAACTAATCTATAGAGGTATGTAGGTCACTTAAACTAACCTGTAGAGGTATGTCAAGTCACTTGGTCACTTGTAACTAAGTTGTGATTGACATGTGGATGTACTTTGAGTTGCCTATAACCTACCTAATAGAACTTTTTGGAACTTATATTAGTTGACCATGGTATTTTGGGAGGCTCTTTAAATTGTGATTTAGTTGGAAATTTATGTACTTTCATAGTTAGTAGTGGAAAAATATCTTTTCGGATTAAAGTTGGTGATCATGATTTCATGGAAGAAATTTGTACATATTTTTGTATCTTTGAAATTATATGTTCAAGAATGCATATCTATCATGGAGGTATTGTCTTATTTATTTAGAGATTTAGTTTTACTTTTCACTTTGGGAGCTCACAGTGTTGTATTTGATTCATTTTATTGTGTGAAAGATATGGGTGATCGTTAATTAGGAGATGTTTATCATAATTCCATGGGTAGCTATAGGTCACATTCAATGGAAATGTTAGAAAGGATGTGATATTGTGCTATAGTGGAATCTTGAGTACCATTTGGAGTTTGACATGAAATGGGTGCTCTTGGAAGAAAATCTATTTATTTAAGATAGATAATCTTCTATGCGGGATATTTAAATAATGACTAATGACGAGCTCCTAGATTATGTACTAATTATGTAGAGGGATATTTTTGTGAACCCAAGATCCTATACCTACACAAACATGAGAAAAAACCACACAATTAGATTCATATGAAAGTAACAATAAGGATTCCCCATGAAATTCATTAGCAATGCTCAATAATAGGAAAATCAAGAATAAAACATGGAAAGCAAATGAAATCCTAATTAAGCATGCAAATACTCAATCCTATGGGGGAATTGGTGCCAATTATGTGTATAAATTGGCCCTTTCCCAACTCCTTTGTAAGCTTGATGAAGATTGATCCACTTTGATGATGAAGAACAATATGATTTCTTGATAAAACCTGCAATAACCTAGCTATGATAATGGAAAATTCTCATGGAGATTAATGTAATTTCTCTAAATATGAAGATAATAACTTTTCTCTCAATTTTTGGATGATGAATGAGAAGGAAAGCCACTCGTTTACAAATGATCTTGAGAGAAGAAGAGGCAAAATGGATGAATGTGGGATTATTCAACATCCAATGGCCAAGTGCCACTTGTTAAGATGTGAATAGAGGAAGGTTGTGCACATTTTGATGAATAAGCTAGTAAATGTTATTAGGTGGATTTCAAATTTATGAAATGACTTGTTGAAGAGGGAAGGAAAATGACTTAAATGCCACTTGGCTTAATGCACAAGGACATGTAAGAGGAGAGTGAATGCTTTGTTGGATGTACAAATCCACTTGGAGGAATATTCCACAAATATGCCATGTTGAGAGAAAATGAAAATTTTAATAAATCAATTAATTGCATTTCTATGTGCAAGTGGAAAAATCAAGAGAAATTAAGAGATTGAGGTTAAATTAATCAAGATTTAATTAATTTAATGAGAGATTAAGTGATGTGACCATTTGATTTAGATTTTTAAGTTGAAATAAATCAAGATGAGAGGAAAGTGATTTTAGATTTAATTAAATAAAATATTTTCTTTATTTAATTAGAGAGATGATGATATTAAATTAAACAAAGTTTAATTTATCTAATTTAATAAGGTGACCTTAGGGATTTAATCAAATAAAATGAATTATTTAATTAAATAGAGATGTAGGGTTAATTAAATTAAATTGATTAATTTAATCAATGGGGAAGAATGACTTAATCAAATAAATAATGATTTATTGAATTAAGAAATGAAAGGTGATGATAATCTGAGAAGGTGATTCAGGATGAAATGATGTTAGTAATCAGGATCAAGTGTGTCAGTAAATTTTCCATGTCTACATTGCTCCCCTCTTTGAAGCAATGCACTTGTTGTGTTGGTTCAAAAAATAAACTGTTGTGATCAAAGTTCAAATATTTTCTCAATATTTTAGATGCCCCATTGTTGTCTTGGCGAGAAGAAATATGTTGGTATACTACCCCCTCGAGAGATTAGGCGAAAATTTGGATTTTTAGGTGGTCTTGCGAAAAAGAGGACAAGGTGTCCAATGGGTCCAAAAAATGTGTTAAAACACCAAAAATGATGCAAAATGGCCCTTGTTCGGGCAAAAACAGGATCAAGGGACCAAAACCCTAGCTCGATGGCTGAAAAAGGTCAAAAACCCTAATTTTTAGGCTTAAAATTGATCCTAAGGGATCATTTTCACATCACTTTTACACTTTTCCTTCAAAAAATTTACACTTCGAGCCTTGAATCTTGATCCAGATGGTGTAATGACAGCTTCCCAGCATGTGATAGAGAGAATATGAGTACACTAGTGGCCATTCGATGTCGAACCCATGGTATGTACCCCTTTCTCGAATTTTAATTTCTTTATTTTACATGCATTTATTAGGGTCAAAACTAGGTTAGGTTCAAGCGACGCTATATAGCACCACTATAAGTGCCAAATCAGTGTCGCGCGACCTCTAAGTGCGCCACATACGCGAAGAGGACCACCACGACCGAGTTTAGAAATTAGGGTTCTCAAGCAAGGACAACTGCATTTGTGAATAGTGTTGTGGTGTTCTTGTTTAGAAGTTAAGGTTCCAGGGCACGGTCAAACTACGTCGCCGCGACGCATTTTAGAGTTTGCAAACTGTGTCGCAATTGCAGTTTGCCCAATTAAAACTCAATTTGAGGGTTTGATTTTTTTAAATTTGATGCAGTGACTTTTCTCATGTAGGAGGGCCTTGAGATACTTCACTCGAGGGAGCACAGAAGCCTGGTATTGCGGACACAGGAGGGTATTCATGTGTTTCTTTAGGAGAATATTGGTGCCCTCGGTCTTTGGTTTGTTTTGTATGTTCATCCTGTTCGGACCCACTTGGGGATGATGACAGCCTTGGCGGAGTGATGGCACAACAAGACATCCTCCTTCCACCTTCCCACCAGCGAGGCCACCATCACTCTCAAGGATTTTTGGTGCATCCTACAATTACCTATCCATAGTGAGAGAGTGATCTATGATGTAGATGTCTAGAGGGATGCATGCTTTATAGTCATGAGATTAGACCATATTATTTTTTTTTGGGGGAAAATTGACTTGGAGAGATATTGGGATGTAGTGCCCATGTACAGACTTATTGTGGCACTAGATCAACAGGGCCGATACTTTAGTCTAGGATGGGGACTAGCTTGCAAGTGGATGGTTGTCTAAAGGGAGTTCTTTTCTTGGGGCCCAGTGATGTTGGCCTCACTATATAGGGATCTTCATGAGCTTGTTTATCTTGATAGCAGGGCCATTGGGGCTAAGGTCACATTATTGCACTTCTAGGCATGGGAGCGGATTTTAGTACTCCATCCGTAGGTCACACTAGTTGCCCTAGATATAGATGATCCAATTGTCTAGCGATATGGCAGAGCCCAGATCATTTTCACTCACACAGGTACGAGTGACATCGCCCATTGGCAATGCATCATTGATGAGATGAAAATATTCATTTGGAGGCCTCGGCTAGGCATAGGTCCATGGTATGATGATATACATAAGCTATTATTTTCGTGATAGGACAAACTAATGTAGGGTAGGGAGCACATGATGATTGAGAGATACCTCCCTGATAGTGTAGCTCAATAGTTCAGTGACATTTAGAATAGGCTCGATGACTAGTACATGGCGATCTTCACCTGTACTACGAGGAAGACCACATGGGGTTGGCCCATACCAATAGATGAGGTTATGCAATCTTTTAGATAGCTAGTGGCTAGGCCATGGCCATATGATCAAGGGCCAGTAGATGTGGGGGTTACATAAGCATACTAGGATTGATTCAGGCATCCACTGAGATTGACAGTTCCAGGTGTGGTACTCCCACGATGGAGACCAAGAGGCAGATTAGTCGATTGGGGGTGAGGAGAGGGAGTCAGGGGTGATGGTGATAAGGATGGGGATGGATACAAGGGAAGAGGTGGGCCACCTCCACATCAGACACCACCCTGAGACCAAGCGCAACATACACCACCATAGGTGTAGACACCACCATGAGTAGAGGCCCATCAAAATCCTCCTTGAGATCATCCTAGATATGGGGATAAAGAGGTCCCATATTAGCAGCCACCAGGGCAATTGAATTGTAGAGATGCCTTGATTCAACAGCTTCAGGGCTAGATTCAAGTTTTCATAGGGGAGAGAGATCAGGCCAGGTAGCAGGTTTTTGGTAGTTCTTGTTGAGAGAGACTAGGCCTACTCTGAGAGGGATTAGGAGATTGGTTGTCGATAAAAGTTAGAGAGAATTTCCTCATCATCCCAGGGCCAGACAATTTCCTTTCACACAAACAAGGAGGTTATAGAGAGGCAAAGTATTACAGGGTTCATTATAGGTAGGTAGTGCCACCAGCAGGTCAGGTGCCATACTTCTCTCAATTGACAGGGATGAGGCCTCCTGAGGATCATGGTGAGACGCAGGAAAGAGAGGGTAGTAGCTAGTAGGGATAGCTCTTATTATTGAAAATTATTCATTTTTGACTCATGGGCTTTGATTGTATCATTCATTTTGATGTATACACAATTCATCCAATTATACATTTTTGATGATATATCTGAGATGGTCCTTTTTATGAGATATTATATTTTATTTATGATGTATGGATGTATTTTAATTTCCCATATGCGATGATATGTTATGAGATGCATCTATTGTACGTTATGCCATGTGATGTGTGAATGTATATGATGTAATGATGTGATATAATGATTATGGATGCATTTCTTTTTGTATTTTTTCTATGGTGAAGATGTATGACATACAGATGATTTATATTATGCCCCTAATGGTTCATGTAATGCATTATGAGTGATGATGATATTTTTGTTTCTTTTCCTTATGCCAAATTATTATGATGCATGATATGTGATGGATTTATTATGAATGTAATGGCATGAAGGCAATGATTTCTTAAGATGCTTAGAATAACAAATCTATATTATTCCTCCTAACTTAAGATGATGATAATGATACATGAAATGCAATGATGTGATGTGATCTATGTGATATGATATGCATCATGCATTATGTTGATGGTTTGTGGATGTAGGGTGGATGCATTAGCAATGATTTGATTACCTATCATGGTACCATGTTAGTGTGGAAAGAAGATAGAAGAAAGGAGATCCAATGAGCCATTATTATTAGTGTCGATGATAATGATTTTCTTTCCAAGAGTTGGGATTATTATTAGTGTCGATGATAATGATTTTCTTTTACTAAAAGGGCCATTTTAAAAGGGCCAATTACTTTATGTTTGATAACACACGTAGGTGCAATGAATCAAGGTATAAAGAACCAGGATGGTGTGGTGCTTAGTGTGATCAACTTTGACTCGACAATCAGATAGGAGTACACTTGTTCACACTTGGCATATGGAACATTATTCAGAATGTAGCTTAGATATTCTAAACATCTTAGACCAAAACATAGAAAAAAAAGCCTTCCTATGTGGTCAAAAAGACATCTAGAACACCCTCCCTCCAAGCCAAACAAAGCATGCATGATGAATTTATTTTACAAGAAAATCCAACAAGCACAACAGATAAAAAGATAATGATAATTTATCTCATTCCTTTCTCTCTAAATCTTTCTATTTAAATATCATTGAGAGGTCATTGGAATGAGTGCAATAAGATAAATCCAAAGAAAAGATAAAGTAAACAAACAAGCTAATATTCTTTTTACTGCTATCCAAGAATAAACTACGGTGATGCCTGATGTTTATGTCCATAGTGGGAAGGATGCATCCTAGGACATGTTGTGACCAGGTGATGATGAGATTTTGATTGGATGATAAGCTATTGATCCTCTAAGTTGATTAACTTGTTGACCTACTGACCTAGACTTGAGACTTTAACGCTTAGGTGTTCACTTTTGAACCTGATAGACTTGCTTCTGACTGACTTACCAAAGGATGAAGGCGATGATGATTTATTATGAGTGATGATTATTGCGAGTGAGAGTGAGATGAGACAGATGCACCATTTTTTGGGTTTTTTCAGATATTTTGGATGTTTTTGATGTTTTGAAATGTTTTGAGGTTGTTTTGGGGATTTTGAGCTTTTACGAATGTTTTTTTGGATATTCAAGAATTATGACCAAGAGACTAACCTAAAGACCTATCCTAGGGGTCTTGAGATTTGATCAATAGATTAGCCTTACCTACATTATACACACAAAGACAATGTAGTTTGACTAATGATAGACTTGATTACTGATGAGAAAGATGGGCAAATGGATTGCCATTTCTATTGTGATGGATGCCTAAAAGACTGACCTAAAATGTCTCGAGGGATGATCAAAGATCAATCTTGCCTACGTTCAAGCTCAGAGATGATGTAGTTCAACATGACAACTCTATTTTTGATATGATTTTTTGAGATTTCGAGATATTGATGTTTTTTTATTTTTTGGTGAATTTTTAAATGTTTTTCAGTTTTTTGAAGGATTTTAAAGAAGACCACAAGAATATACACGAATCCAATCTGACGCAGGTACAAGAACATGCCCCCAATGTGATGTGATAGACTACTTCAATAAAGACAAGACAGACTGACCTTAGGAATGTGCCAAGTAGTACTAGGATGGATTATGATACAAATGCAAGATCAAGCTATGGTACGGATGTGAACGGATGGATGGGAGATTAATGATGGATGAATAATAGGATGTAAGTGAGTGTGTAGAGAAATTCATGAAGATCTTGATGGATGGAGAGTGCTTTATTTATGCTTGGCACCTATTTTTTAGGTTTACACCAAGTTACTTGTCCAAAGTGCCACCAAAGTGGTTTTCACTAGAGGATGATTTTTTCCTTTACTATTTTCAATTCTTTTTCTGATTTTTTTGGATTTTTGTTTTTTTGTTTTTTTTGGTTATCATCAAGACGCTTTTTAACCAAGTTTTCATCAGAGTGACCCTTTCTTTTGGACATTTTCTAATCTTTTTGGATTTTTTGGTTCTATATCGTGAAAGATTTTTTTAGGCATAATTTTTTTTAAGATGGGATTCTAATGGGGAGTACTATCTCTCAAGAGCACGTTTTCTCTTTCTAAGACCTACTCTTTGGTCTTACTAGGGAATTATTCTCTACCCTACTCAGAGGTCACTCCTAAGACCCCTATCTCCTTATAGAACTCTCCACCAACTTCAAACACTCACCTTTGCTCTCACACCCCTACTAAGCACCTTTGGGCTCAACTTTGCCACAACGTTCCCCAAGCCATTCTTGGGACTAGGAATAGGTCTTACAACTATTCCTTGGTTGATCTTACTTCACTCTGATCCATCTTTTTGGATTCCTTCTTCATTTGTCCATCGAATTCATGTAAACCTTGTTTTTAGGCCTTGTAGCCTTTTTGGTCAATTAGGCCTCCTAAAACCAGTGCTGTTGGAATAACTCCAAGACTTCCTTAAAAAACCCCCAAAATCTTTATGCATTCTCTCTATAGACCTCCTAGGCTCCAATATTTCCTAGGTTTTAGACCTCCTTGGTGTCTGTACATAGGTCTGTCACCAAACCCCTACTTTCAAGGGTTTCTAGGGCATGTGACACTATCTAGTTTCTTTAACTTAATTGAGTGCTTTAATGGCCTCCTCTGCACTTCTCCTTGCATACACATGTCCAAGACACATACCCCTACACCTCTACACCATTTATTGGCATTAACCAATCTGTTAAGCAAGTCCTCTTAATTTTGTTATGTTCAAGCACCTAGCCAGATGAACACAAAGAATTTATAAATTGTTAACCATTCATGCCAAAAAACTAAACCAATGCCACACAAAGTAGTTACATGTCACAAATTAAAGATTCAATGCATTATTTCAATCGTTTCAATCCATTAATTGACTAGATCAAGGTTTTGTTTCAAAAACCAAGTAAAAAAACTTGTCCTTTCTAAGACACAATCTGTACAATAGTACTTCCAACTCTTCCAACTATCAAGTTAGGGTTTTTAAGACCTTATATATCCTATCCCCACATGTTGGGACCCTTAGGTCAGGCTTAGAACAACATAAATGCTTCCTAGTGTTTAGGAAAAGTTGTCATGACAACTTTGCAGGATGTCCTAAGAATACACAAAACTCAAAACTCAAGACTTTAAACAAACTTGCCACAACACACACACCAAATCAACCTTGGCACTTTATCAAATAGTCCTTATTACCTTGGTAGTTGGATAGAACCACCTACAAGCCAAAATTTTCTAAGATCTTTCAAAAGACCTTAAGGTGCTCCTGCACCATTCTCCCCCCCTGCAACAAGAAAGTTAAGGAACCTATGGTGTTAAGAACTCCTCACTGATACCATGCTTCTTGAAGTCACTCTTTGCTATCTAGGTAGCCTCTGACTTCGGTTGGTGTCTCCATTTCACTAGGTACTCCATGTATGTCTTGTGCTTAGTCTTCTTCTTCACCTTTTAATCTAGAATCTTGTCAACCTATGGTATGATCTGATCAGTTACCTTGAGTTATTCCACATCCTTACTCACCTCAGTACTATACTGCTCATCATTCATCTCTGGTCCTTTATATTTCACCAAGTCTTTCACATTGAAAATAGGAGAAATGGACAACTCCTTGGGTAGTTCCACCTTGTAGGAATTTTGACCATATTTAGCCAACACTTTGCATGGCCCTATCCTTTTCATCTGTAGCTTACTTGGGATGCCCTTCTATAGTCTAGCCTTGTTCAAGTATACCATTACCAAATCACCTGTCTCAAATTATAGATCTCTCCTCCCTTCATCTCTTTTAGCTTTCAACTTCCAATTAACCTCCATTATTATCCTCTTTACTTGCTCATGAACTTCTCTCATTGATTGAGAAAAATCATCAGCATGACCACTGATTCCTTCATAACCCTTTAGGTCTCTTAGCTCAAGTACACCTCTTGGATGTAACCCATATACAATTTCAAATGGACTCTTACCAGTATTCCTATTTGTGCTATCATTATAGGAAAATTCTGCCTGTGGAATAACTTGTTCCCATCCTTAACCATAATCTTTAGTCAGACACCTCAACAAGTTACCAAGTACCCTATTTATCACCTTTGTCTGTCCATCCGTTTGAGGATGATATGCAGAACTATGAGGCAAGTTGGTTCCTAGCCTCCTCTAAAGAGTCTTCTAGAAGTGTCCCATGAACTTCACATCTTTTTCCACAACTATGCTCATTGGCAACCCATGTATACTTACTATCTCCTTGAAGAATAGGTGGGCAATGTGACTAGCATCATGTGTTGTTTTGCATGGGATGAAATGACTCATCTTACTGAATCTATCCACTACCACAAACACACTGTCCAAACTAGTTGGTGTCTTAGGTAGCCCTATTATGAAATCCATACTTATGCACTCCATTGGTCTATTTGGGATGGTAAATGGTTGGTAAAGACCTACATTTGTTGATGTCCCCTTTTCCCTTTGACACAATCCACATTGCTCAACATACCTTCTTACATCTCTTTGCATTTTAGGCCACCAATAGAACCTCTCCACTAAGTCTAGGGTCTTGTTTAACCCAAAGTGTCCACTCAAACTGCCATTGTGCTTTTCTTGGATGAGGTTCTCCCTCATAGAACCTCTTGGAACACATAGTTGTTTCCCTCTAAACAATAGACCATTTTGTAAAGTGTAGTCTGCATACTCACTATGAAAGTGATTTTCAAAATCAGTACACACCTTATAGACCTCTAAGAAATTTGAATCTCCTTCATAAAGATCCTTGAATCCCCTCAACCCCTGTACTCTACAGCTGTATCTCTTGAATGGTAAGTAACCTTCTACTAAGGGCATCTACAACTTTTTTATTGACCCCTTTCTTGTGCTTGATAGTAAAAGTGTATGATTGCAGTAACTCCATCCACTTTATATGCCTCAAACCAAGCTTCTCTTGTGTGTTTATGTATCTTAAGGCATGGGTATCAGTGTATACCACAAATTCTTTAGGCAACAAATAATGCCTCCACTTCTTAAGGGCTTGTACTAAAGAATATAGCTCTAAGTCATAGGATGAATATCTAGACTTTTCTTCATTTAGCCTCTCACTAAAGAATGCCACTGGCCTGCCTTCTTGGCTTAGAATTGAACCCACCACTATGTTGCTTGCATCACATTCCACTACGAATAGTCTGTAAAAATATGGTAAAACGAGTATTGGTTGGGTAGCTACTTAATTTTTCAATCTCTCAAACCCCTCATTGGCTTCTTTGGTCCACACAAAATTTATCTTAAGTCCTCCTTTGATGGTGTCAAGGACAGGTGCATAGATTTCACTAAATCTTCTAATAAACTTCCTATAGAATTGGGCTAACCCATGGAAACTTCTGACTTCAGTCCCTATCTTGGGAATAGGCCAACTAAGAATGGCTTCAACCTTTCTCTTATCCATCTTCAAGCCCCCTTGAGAAACTACAAATCCTAGGTAGACTAGCTATTGTTTCATAAACTCGCTCTTCTCAAGATTTATGGTGAGCTTCTCCTCTTGAAGTTTCTTCAACACAAGTTCTAGGTGCTTCATATGTTCCTCTTTTTTTTTACTAAAGATGAGGATATCATCTAAGTAGACTACCACAAAGACTCCTATATAGTCCTTCAAGACCTCATTCATCACCCTCATAAAAGTTCTAGGTGCATTTGTAAGCCCAAATGGCATTACCAACCACTCATATAACCCCTTTTTGGTCTTAAAAGTTGACTTCCATTCATCTCCCTCTTTCATCCTAATTTGATAGTAGCCACTTTTTAAATCAATCTTGGAGTCATACTTAGCACCCCCTAAACAATCCATTAAATCTTCTATTCTAGGAATAGGAAACCTATATCTAATAGTTATCCTATTTATTGCCCTAGAATCAATACACATTCTCCACTTATCTCCCATCTTAGGATCCAACACCACTGGGACAGCACATGGGCTTATGCTTTTTCTAATCAACCCTTGGTCCAAGAGCTCTTGAACTTTCCTTGCTATCTCTTTGTTTTTCTCTGGTGTCATCTTGTATGCAGCCTTGTTAGGCAATGTTGCTCCTGGCACAAAGTCTATTTGATGACTGATTTCCCTCTTAGGTGGTAGTGTGGCTAGTGTACCTTCACAAATAATGTCCTTGAACTGGTCTAATAGTTGCTTCACTTCTGCTAACATAGGTGAATGACTAGGTGACTCCTCCTCCTTTGGCCTCAACATGATAGCATAGCCAACTCCTTCTTCCTCCTTCATGTCTTTTAAGAATTCCTTCCCACTCATCAAAAGTGTATGGGATTTTGCCTTCTCCACTGTGCCTTCTTCTATTAAAGATCGAATCTTGTAAGTTACTCCATTCTTTTTGAGTGATTACTTGTTCTCCTTGCCATGGTGTATGACCTCCCTATCATATTGCAATGGTCTTCCAAGCAACAGATGGCATGCATCCATTGGTAACACATCACATAGTATCCTATCTTGATACTTCCCTATGGTAAACTCAACCCATACTTGCTCATTGACCAATATATTTTTCCCCTTATTCAACCAAGTAACTTTATAGGGACACACATGAGGTATCTTAGTGAGGTTCAACTTCTGTACTACCTCCTCTGAGATGACATTATCAGTGGATCTTGAATCAATGATGACCTTGCATACCTTGCCTATTATTTTTCACTTGACTCTAAAAAGATCCCTCCTCTGTTTGTGTTCATCCTCTGTAGGTGCTTTGATCAAGATCCTTCTCAACATGAGATTCTCTCCTTTCTCTGAATCTAAACTCGAGTGTTTAGAGCAGTCCTCATCTTGGACATAGGAGATCCTTTTCTCACCATGTGAATGTGTTGGCTTATCTGGACACCTATATGCAAGGTGACCCAAATTCCCACAATTGTAACACTTCATGGAAACAAAGTGAGAGTGTCTCCCAAATCCTCCTAATCTACCTCCTCCACCATTGTGAGAACTTCTACCTCTATATCCCCCTCTACTATTTGTCTCATGGGTTTGTTCATCAACCTTAGAATCTCCTTGGCCTCTGTTCTCATTTCTCCTTCCACCAAAACCTCCTCTATGTCCACCTCTAGGGTCTCTGCCTTTTCCTCTACCCCTAGTACTTGAATCTTGTTTCTTTTTTAGTTTTTCTTCCACTTTAATAGCCATCTGATAACAACTATGGATGGTAGTAAGTGTAAAGAGACTCAACTCTTCTTGTATGTTCCATCTAAGGCCATTTAGATACTTGGCAACCTTAATGCTTTCACTTTATTGCACTCTATACCTCAAGCTTACTTTTTGGAACTCTTCTATGTAGGCAACTACACCTAGTTCTCTTTGTTTTAGATTTTGCCTCTTCTTATGCAATTCGATGTCATAATCCTCAGGTAGATAGTTTTCCTTTACTTTAGCCACCATAGTTTTCCAATTTCCTATCGGCTTCTTGCCTTCCTTCTCTCTTTCTTCTTGCAAAAACTTCCACCAAGTTAATGCTTGTCCTCTTAGCCTTGATTTGGCTATCTTCACCTTTTGTGCCTCTGTAACCCCATCACATTCAAAGTGATTTTCCATTCCCTCAATCCATTCCATAACTAATTTTGCATCCATTCTTCCTATGAAAATAGGGATACCTTCTAGCACCTTGCCACTTAGTGCCTTTAATACTTTGAGGAAGGGTTCCTCTGCTAATGGAGGGTTAGGTTTTGGTTCTATTTCTTCCTCAAGTTGGTTCTTACCCTTGTCTTTAACCCCTACTAACTACACTTTAATCTTTCCTACAGTCTCTGCAACTTCTTCTAGTTTGTGCTTCATCTCCTCCACAATTTCTTCAAGACGTCTATTCTTTTCTTGTTGCTCTATCAAATCTCTAGCCAGTTCTACATTGGTCACCATGGTGTTTTCCCCTATGGTTTCACGTCCCTCTAACATATATTTTGTTGGAGCAAAAATATACTAAGAGGGGGAGGCGTGAATCAGTGTTTATAACTTCTTAAAATATTTTAAACTGAAAATGAAAAGAGCCATACATATGTTCTCATTTTTCAATGATAGTGTCATTCATTTATTTGAATGCAATCATATAAACTGAAATGAGTAATGTAACATTGCATTTTAAATCAATAAAGAGATGAATCAAAAGATTCATAGAGACACAATAGACACAAGATATGCCGAGTGGAAAACCCTCCTGGGGTAGAAAAACCACTCCTAAACCTACTACCTTTTTCAGGCTTTCATTTCTATAATATATTTTGACAAAGCCTCAATGGCTGATTTCTGAGCACCAAATCAAGGACCACTAACCCCTCTGTTTAGAGACACCAATATCAAGGAGCACCAACCCCTTTCCATATATTCAATAGAACAAACAATAGTATAGAGGATCTCTCTATTTCACTTGATTTTTGTCAAGTGCCTCTTGAAAGACAAGACAGAGAATTTTCAAGAGTCAGAATTGACTCTTCAGAGTTCCATGCATTATCTAATCTCGATGCATCTAAAGGTAAATCCTATCTCTATTACAATACAATCTCATCAGACTATTTTACAATCATACATCTTTTCTTTCTTTTCTCACTGTTTCATTTTCAATCTTTTCCCATACATAAACTACAAATCTTACTACACACTGTGTTTTCCAATTTTTAGCATTACACCCTGAATACCCTATCTGCTCTTCTCAAAAGAACTGCCTTTACTACCTTTTAGGTTTTATAGAGATGATTAAGCCCTAATCTCTTTGTTTTCAACAAGTTAAAAATTCCATCATAATTTCATGGACAGTTACAATAGTTTCACGATTTCCCATTTCAAAGAAAAATGCCCAAGGATGACATTCAGGTTGCATAATTACTGTCAAGTTACAGTTCTAGATATTACTGTGATCATAAGGGAAAGATCAAAAATGAATAAGGTCTTCTGGAAGGAATCCTTAACCATGTACAGATTTAGAAGGCAGACCGAAACCTGTTCTGTCAAGCAGCCTGCACAACCAGTGCTTTAACCACACTTCATCAAAGCATGCATGCAATTTTCAAAAATAATAGCCACTAAAAAGATTGTTGCAAAATTAAGTAACTGAAAGAACAATGCTTCCATAACCAAAATTTTGCATTTCAGATCTAATCATGAAAGGAATAGACATTTTCCATTTTTCTTTTTGCAAAGAAAAACATAATTTGAAATAACCTTGCTTCAGAATTAACGGATCTATACAGCAAACTGAAAGAATAATATCTGAGAAAAAAAGAGAAACGCATTTCTCATGAGAGATTTACCAGGTCTAAGAGGAGATAGAGTAGCTCGATCTCTTTTCCCATTCGAGCTTCCAACAGATGGAAAGAAACTGATAGGTGAAACGACCAATGTCATGGTCTTTCTATTTTCCAATACACTTCCAAACATCAGTAGACTAGCAACTTGAATAGTGAAATGGCTGTGAGATAAACAGTTCAATGATGGCAGCTAGAATAGGGTTTCAAACCCTTCGAGCAACAATAATAATGTTTTGACCTAAACTTCCAAAACAACCACATCGAAAACCTTTGCAACGAAATGATAGGCTTTAAAATTCTATTTCTTATCGCACAACCGCAGTCACCCTTTGAGCAAGCTGCAGTACAACAATGACAAACATTTAACTATTGCCACTTCCTTTACCTCCCAACCGCGGTCATGCTTCGAACTATCCACGATATAGCGGTAGCTCCAAATTAACCACTAGCCGTTTCCACTGTGTTACCACGGTTACACTTCTGACAATCTGCGGTATAGCGGTAACTATCTTACATGCCACCAACGGTTACCATCGCACTACCGTGGTTACCTTCCTTATTGCCTGTGGTGTAGCGGTAGCAGTCTTGCTTTTCGCTAGCTGCTTCCACCGCGTTATAGCAATTACCATCCTGACTCCTTGTGGTATGGCGGTAGCAGACCTGTATGCCGCTAATGACATTCACTGCACTACCGCAGTCACTGGCATAACTGCCAGTGGTAGCTTGGTAAGCTTTATACCAAATTTCAACATTTAAGCCATGTTTAATAACCATGATGAGACTCGATAGAAATATAAGGTGCCTTTCAAAATAAAGTGCCAAATAATATTCAATAATAAATATCAAGGTCAAATTGCCACCTTAGAAAGTCATGAAAACTTAAGGACTTGTGTTGAGTAAAATAAAATTTTGTAAATATCAAGAGCATGTAACAAGAATTGTATCACTTGTAACCAAAATTGTATAACCTGAGCAAATGACCAGTAATCAGAATACCTCAACAAGCATTTGTAGTCTGCACATGAAGTTAAACGATTAGTGCCACCAAGATAATAAATAATAAAACCAATGATGTGAATGTGCCAGCCAAAATATGAATCAATTGAGAAGATAGCCATCAAGCCATCAAGATGTCAGATAACCATAAGATGACATCAAGGATCAAACAACGTAAGAGGGATTCAACAAACTCCCCCTTTGTCCTTGATGGAAAAACTGAGCCACCAAACCAAAGATAATGAACTATAACCAGATGCTCGAAATTCTCCCCCTTTTTGACACAAGGATAAAGGGAGACCAAACAAAGATAAACCAAAACCAACTGTGACATGCCATAAAACTATAGAAAGAACCTTTGAGCAGCAAAGTATAAGCTGCAGGAAGATCCAACTAGCTCCCCCTATCACCAAGATAGATTGTTTAAGATAGCAAGGATTGAGGGACCACTCCCAATCGAGACCGAAGCCTCTCAAAGACATCTTTAGCCAATGGTTTTATAAATATTTCAGAAACCTATGCTTGTGTAGGAATATATTGTATAGATACCTCATTTTCCAACACCTTTTCGTGAAGAAAATGAAATTTTATAGCTATATGCTTAGTTCGAGAGTGCATAACAAGATTTTTTGAGATGTTTATTGCACTAGTATTGTCACACAGAATAGTAATAGGTTTTGGGATGTCAATACCCATATTTGATAATGTCTGTGACATCCAAATTACCTGAGTGCAGCAAGAAGTGGCAACTATATATTCTGCTTCAGCAGTAGAGAGCGAAATAGATTCTTGCTTTTTGTTGTGCCAAGCCACTAAACGATCACCAAGAAAGAAAGTAGCACCACTGGTGCTTTTCCTATCATCTAGACATCCTGCCTAGTTAGAATCAGCATAAGCTATTAAAGAGAAATCATTTCTTCTAGGATACCAGAGCCCATAGTCAATTTTTCCTTGTACATACTTAAGAATTCTTCTCACAACATTGATGTGAGATTCTTTAGGAGCAGGTTGAAAATGAGCAACCATGCAAATAACTTGCATTATGTTAGGTCTTGAGGCTATTAAATACATTAGGCTGCCTATCATTGACCTATAATTAGTTGAGTTTATAGCAAGGGAGTCATCAACTTTGTTGAGTTTACAGCCATTAGCCATTGGGGTGCTTACAGGATGACTTTCATCTGTTTTAAACCTTTTTAACATTTCTTTTGCATACCTTGCTTGAGATAGAAAGATACCAGAGTTAAGTTGTGAAATCTGGAGACCTAAGAAAAATGACAGTTCTCCCAACATTGACATTTCGAATTCAGATTCCATGATTTGTGAAAATTTTTTACTCAAGGCAATATTGTTGCAACCAAAAATGGTGTCATCAACATAAATTTCAACAATAAGAATATCAGATCCTTCAATTTTAACATACAAATTTTTGTCAACTCCTCCTCTAATGAACCCTTTTGACAGTAAGTGATTGTCCAATCTAGAGTACCAAGCTCTAGGAGCTTATTTTAGGCCATATAGAGCCTTTTTCAGCCTGTAGACATGATTGGGTTTGTTTTTACATATAAACCCTTCATGCTCTTCTATGTAAACTTCTTCTTCTAAGTATCCATTTAGAAAAGCAGTTTTTACATCCATCTGATATATAGTGAAATTTTTGAAAACAGAATATTCCAAGAAAATTCTAATAGATTCAAGCCTAGCAATAGGAGCAAAAATTTCATCGAAATCAATACCTTCTTGTTGAGCATATCCTTTGCAGACATATCTAGCCTTGTTGTGAACAACCTAACCATTTCATCATGTTTGTTTCTAAATATCCACTTGCCACCTATGACATTTTTGTCATCTGGTTTTGGGACTAGATCCCAAGTCTAATATTTTTAAATTTGATCAATTTCTTCCTGCATTGCATTAAGCCAACATTCATCAGTTAGAGCGTCATCAAAAATTTTGGGCTCAAACTGGGTGATTAAACAAAATGCAGTAAGCTCAACTATGTGAGCTTTTTCATCATAGTTAACAGATTTTTTCCTTATTTGAACTCCTACAGATCTATGTCCTATAAATAGATTTTTTCCTTATTTGAACTCCTACAGATCTATGTCCTATAATCAGATCCTTAGGATGATTTCTAGCAAGAGATTTTGAAGTAACTTTGGGTTCACATTTTTCTGAGCTGATTCCAGCTTCTTCAGATTGTGCTTCAAAAATTTTAGGGCTTGCTGGTTTTGGTTCAGGCTTTGCATTTTCAAAGCTCTCAATGATTATATCAAGCTCAAAATCATCCTCCTCATCATCCTACATACGTTTAGCATCTAACAATAGATTTTCATCAAATTTAACATTGACAGATTCAACAATTTTGTTCAGCCTATTGTTAAAGAATTTATAGGCTCTATTGTGTGTAGAGTATCCTAAAAAGATACCTTCATCAGTTTTAGATTGGAAACTACCTAAGTTTTCATCATCTCTTTTGATAAAGCACTTGCAGCCAAAGATTTTGAAATACTTAATTTGGGCAGATTTTCCATACCACAGTTCATATGGAGTGAAATTTGATTTCACTCTAATCTGCACTCTATTAGAAATGTAAATAGTTGTATGAACAACTTCTTTCCAGTACATATTGGCCAAATTTTCTTGATTCAGCATGGTTCTTGCCATCTCTTTTACAGTCTTATTCTTTTGCTCAACTACCCCATTTTGTTGGGGTGTTCTAGTAGCAGCATATTGTCTTTTTATGCCATGTTTGTCTCAGTAATCTATGAATTCTTGTGAGGTGAATTCACCACCTTTGTCAGATCTTAAACACTTCATTTTTAAGTTTGTTTCTCTTTCTACCAGTTTTCTAAAAACTTTAAAGCATTCAAAATCTTTTGATTTATTCTTAAGAAAAGTAACCCATACCATACGAGAGTAGTCATCAACAAACAACATGAAGTATTTCTCACCATTTATGGATCTAGTCCTTGTAGGACCACATAAGTCAGTATGAACAATTTGCAGAGGCTTGGTAGAAAAATGTTACTTGGATTTAAAGCTTACCTTAGTTTGCTTTCCTTTTAGACACTCTTTCCAAACAACTTTGTCATGTTTTCTAAGAGGGGGCAGACCTCTTACATTTTGATTTTTGCTAATTCTGACCATAATGTCAAAATTATTGTGGCCTAGTCTCTTGTGCCACAATCATCTTTCTTCAATCTGATTCATTAATCATATACCATGATTGTTCTCATGTCTAGAGGTGTCTAGTAAGTTGTAGACATTTCCTTTAGTCCTCCTTCCAACAACAATAGCTTTACCTAATTGGTTTTTGATTTCACATCCTTGTGAAGTGAACAGGACTTGATAGCCACTGTCATAGATTTGACTGACAATCAAAAGGTTGTGTTTTAATCCTTCTACATAATAAACATTTGAGATTGGAGTGTCTTCATTCAAAAACAGAGAACCTCTTCCTCTGATTTGAATTCCAGAGTTGTCTCCAAACTTTACATATCCGCCAACATAGTCTTCTAGATTTGTAAATTTTTCTTTGTCACTGGTCATGTGGTTTGAACAGCCACTGTCTAGGACCCATAGTTCCTTCTTCTTAGAGTGAAAAGCAGTTTGAACAAGCATAGTTTGTTCAATGTTGTTAACTGCTTTGGATTTCCAAACTTTGATGGTTTTCAACTATTTATTTTGTTGATCAGCATTGCATTGCTTTGTTGAATGACCCAAAGATTTGCAAGTAAAACATCTAATCTGTCTTGCAAAACCATGATTCTGCCTAAAGCCAAATCTAGGAGTTCTAGCATTCATAAATCTCCAAGAATTTAATTTGTGACCAAAATTATTGTAGAAGTAACAATACCCATAGAAGAGAGGGTAGGAGATGTAAACGATTTTTTTGCTCCTAGAGGGATGAATGTGATCCTTGACAAACTTAGAGTGTTTGTGTTCAGGATTTTTGTTTCCAGCAACAGTATTGTTCTCATTGTTATTTGAGCATTCACCTTTAACAAAGCCAATACCAGTTTTGTCCTTGTTTAATTTCTGTTTACTAAGCATGTCATTCAGTTTAAGAGTGCTTTCATACTTTTCGATATTCTTCCTGAGATCTACAATCTCATGTTCAAGTTTTTGAATTTCTTGATCTTTGGAATTGATTTCAATACGAAGACAATCTTCAACTCTTTTGGATTCTTCAAGTTGAGTTTTTAGAGAAATTATCTCAAGATTAATGAGTTGCTCTTGTGTGTTATCTTGAACAACATTTTGTTCTTGAGCATGCAAATGTTTCTTAAGTTTTCTCAGCTCTTTTAGAGCACATTTCAGTTCTCCTTCATAGTCCACTTCACCTTCTTCAGCATCATTGTTATTTGTTTCATCTTGCTAAATGATTTCAGCCATGAAGAGATTTTCATCTTCTTCATCTAGAGAGTCATTAGATTCAGAGTCTATTTTGTTTTTGCTAAATAGACTTTTCTTCTTTTTGAAGTTAAATTTTTGTTTGGGTCTATAAGCCTTTTTCTTGGCAAATTTCTCAGATTTCTTGTTATCACTGTTTGTGTCACCATAGGGACACTTTGCAGCAAAGTGACCTATTTTTCCACAGTTAAAGCATTTGAAGGGAAGTTTTCCCTTATACTTTCCAGAACCTTTTTTGATTTTCCTTACAAAATGGGATTCTTTAGAATCAAAAAATTCTGATTCAGAGAGCTCATCCCTTTCTTTCCTTTCAGCATTAAATGTTGCTTCTTTTGTAGTAGGGTTTTTTTTACTAATCTTCATTTCATAGGCAGTCAACATGCCTTGTAAACTATCAAGGGTAAGCTGGGTAAAATTTTTCTTCTCTTCTAAAGTAGCTACCTTAGCTTCAAATTTTGTTGGCAAGGTTCTGCTAACCTTGGTTACTACATCAAAATCCTTGACTTCTTCTCCCAGACCCTTCATTACATTTACTATTTCATCAAATCTCAAAAATTAGTCAGGTAATTTTTCATCATCCCTCATTTTCAGTTCTTCAAACTGGTGTTTTAGAGTGAGGACTTTAGACATTTTTACCTTTTCATTTCCTTGATAGATAGTTTCAAGTTTAGTCCAGATTTCACTAGCAGAACTGTAGTGCATGACTTTGATGAAGACATCTTTAGTCAAAGCACATAGAAGAGAATTCTTTGCTCTTGCATTAGTTTCATATCTCTTCTTTTCATCAGAAGTAGTTGGCAAAGTAGTTGGTACAGTGTACCCAGTCAATACTATGCTCCAGACATCAAGGTCTATAGAAGTTAAATAAGTCTCCATTCTGATTTTCCATAATACATAATCAGTTCCATAGAATAATGGAGCTCTATTCATGGAAGTACCTTCATGAGCTTGAGACATTTTGAATAGACTCCAATTCAAGAATCAATCCTAGGTTGGAAAGACCTATCAGAGGACCCTAGGATTCGATACCAATTATTGGAGTGAAAATACACTGAGAGGGGGGGAATGAATCAATGTTTATAACTTCTTAAAATATTTTAAACTAAAACTGAAAAGAGCCGTACATATTTTCTCATTTTTCAATGATAGTGTCATTCATGTATTTGAATGCAATCATATAAACTGAAATGAGTAATGTAACATTGCATTTTAAAGCAATAAAGAGCTGAAGAAAAAGAGTCATAGAGACACAATAGACACAAGATATACTGATTGGGAAACCCTCATGGGGTAGAAAAACCACTCTTGAACCTATTGCCTTTTTTAGGCTTTCATTTCGATAATATATTTTGAAAAAGCCTCAATGGCTAATTTTTGAGCACCAACTCAAGGACCACCAACCCCTCTATTTAGAGACACCAATATCAAGGAGAACCAACCCCTTTCTAGATATTAAATAGAACAAAAAATACTATAGAGGATCTCCCTATTTCACTTGAACAAGACAGAGAATTTTTAAGAGTCAGAATTGACGCTTCAGAGTTCCATGCATTATCTAATCTTGATGCATCTGATGGAAAATCCTATCTCTATTACAATACAATCTCATCAGACTATTTTACAATCATACATCTTTTCTTTCTTTTCGCACTGTTTGATTTTCAATCTTTTCCCATACAGAAACTACAAATCTTACTACACACTGTGTTTTCCAATTTTCAGCATTACACCCTGAATACCCTATCTGCTCTTCTCAAAAGAACTGCCTTTACTACCTTTTAGGTTTTATAGAGATGATTAAGCCCTAATCTCTTTGTTTTCAACAAGTTAAAAATTACATCATAATTTCATGGACAGTTACAATAGTTTCACGATTTCCCATTTCAAAGAAAAATGCCCAAGGATGACATTCAGGTTGCATAATTACTATCAAGCTACAGCTCTAGATATTACCATGATCATAAGGGAAAGATAAAAAAGGAATAAGGTCTTCTAGTAGGAATCCTTAACCATGTACAGATTTAGAAGGCAGACTGTAACCTCTTCTGTCAAGCAGCCTGCACAACCAGTGCTTTAACCACACCGCATCAAAGCATGCATGCAATTTTCAAAAATAATAGCCACTAAAAAGACTGCTGCAAAATTAAGTAACTGAAAGAACAATTCTTCCATAACCAAAATCATGCATTTCAGATCTAATCATGAAAGGAATAGACATTTTCCATTTTTCTTTTTGCAAAGAAAAATATAATTTGAAATAACCTTGCTTGAGAAGTAACAGATTTGTATAGCAAACTGAAAGAATAATACCTGAGAAAAAAAGAGAAACACATTTCTCATGAGAGATTTACTAGGTCTGAGAGGAGATAGAGCAACTCAATCTCTTTTCCCATTCGATCTTCCAATAGATGGCAAGAAACTGACAGGTGAAACGACCAATGTCATGGTCTTTCTATTTTCCAATACGCTGCCAAAGATCAATAGACTAGCAACTTGAATAGTGAAATGACTGTGAGATAAACAGTTCAATGATGGTGGCCAGAATAGGGTTTCAAACCCTTCAAGCAATAGTAATAATTTTTTGAACTAAACTTCCAAAACAACCACATCGAAAACCTTTCCAACAAAATGTTAGACTTTAAAATTCGCTTTCTTCCCACACAACCGCGGTCACCCTTTGAGCAAGTTGTGGTACAACAGTGAAAAAAATTTAAATATTACCACTTCCTTTACTGCCCAACCGCAATCACGTTTCGGACTACATATGGTACAGTGGTAGCTCCAAATTAACCGCTAGTCATTTCCACCACATTACCGCAATTACACTTCTGACAATCTATGGTATAGCGGTAACTTTCTTACATGTCACCAACGGTTACTAACACACTACCATGGTTACCTTCCTGATTGCCTGTGGTGTAGTAGTAGCAATCTTTCTTGCCGCTATCTGCTTCCATTATGTTACCACGGTTACCATCCTGACTCCTTGCGGTATAGCAGTAGAAGACTTGTATGCCGCTAACAACATTCACCGCACTACCGCAGTCACTAGCATAATTGCCAATGGTAGCGCGGTAAGCTTTATACCGACTGCCAAAATTTAAGCCATGTTTAATAACCATGATGAGGCTCGATAGAAATATAAGGTTCACTTCAAAATAAAGTGCCAAATAATATTCAATAATAAATATCAAGTTCAAATTGCCACCTTATAAAGTCATGAAAACTTAAGGATTTGTGTTGAGTAAAATAAACTTTTGTAAATATCAAGAGCATGTAACAATAATTGTATCACTTGTAACCAGAATTGTATCACCTAAGCAAATGACTAGTAATCAAAATACCTCAACAAGAATTTGTAGTCTACACATGAAGTTAAATGATCAGCGCCACCAAGATAATAAATAATAAAACCAATGATGTGAATGTGCCAACCAAAATATGAATCAACTAAGAAGATAGCCATCAAACCATCAAGATGCCAGATAACCATAAGATGACATCAAGGAAAAAACAACATAAGAGGGATTGAACATATTTCTTAATTCCCAAGCCTTTTAACATAGGCTCTGATACCAATTTGATGGGGAGTACTATCTCTCAAGAGCACATTTTCTCTTTCTAAGACCTACTCTTTGGTCTTACTAGGGAATTCTTCTCTACCCTACTCAGAGGTCACTCCTAAGACCCCTATCTCCTTATAGAACTCTCCACCAACTTCAAACACTCACCTTTGCTCTCACACCCCTACTAAGCACCTTTGGGCTCAACTTTGCCACAACGTTCCTCAAGCTATTCTGGGGACTAGGAATAGGTATTCCAACTATTCCTCGATTGATCTTACTTCACTTTGATCCATCTTGTTGGATTCCTTCTTCATTTGTCCATTGAATTCATGTAAACCTTATTTTTAGGCCTTGTAGCCTTTTTGGTCAATTAGGCCTCCTAAAACCAATGCTCTTGGAATAATTCCAAGACTTCCTTAAGAAACCCCCAAAATCTTTGGGGATTCTCTCTATTGACTTCCTAGGCTCCAAGATTTCCTAGGTTTTAGACCTCCTTGGTGTTTGTACATAGGTATGTCACCAAACCCCTATTTTCAAGGGTTTCTAGGGCATGTGACACTATCTAGCTTCTTTAACTTCATTGAGTGCTTTAATGGCCTCTTCTACACTTCTCCTTGCATACACATGTCCAAGACACATGCCCCTACACATCTACACCTTTGATTGGAACAAACCAATCTGTTAAGCAAGCCCTCTTGCTTCTGTTATGTTCAAGCACCTAGCCAGAATGCCCCTGCACTCACCTAGAGCTTGATGGAATTACTAACTCTCCTGCAAACAAAGACTCCACAGACCATATTTACACTATATACAAGGTCCCCTACTTGATTCCAATATTCCATCGAAGTTCAGCCACGGTAATTCAAGTGGGGTGCATCTTTTACAAAATTGGCCCTGAACTGAGCAATGAAATAGATGAACACAAAGAATTTACAAAGTGTTAACCAGTCAGGCCAAACAACTAATCCAATGCCACAAAAAGTAGTTACATGTCACAAATTAAAGGTTAAATGCATTATTTCAATCCTTTCAATCCATTAATTAATTGGATCAAGGTTCTATTTCAAAAACACAGTCAAAAAACTTGTTCTTTCCAAGACACAATCCGTACAATAGTACTTCCAACTCTTCCAACTATCAGGTTAGGGTTTTTCGGACCTTATATATACTATCCCCACATGTTGGGACCTGTAGGTCAGGCTTAGAACAACATAAATGCTTTCTAGTGTTTAGGAAAAAAATTCATGACAACTTTGCAGGATGTCCTAAGATACACAAAACTCAAAACTCAAGACTTTAAACAAACTTACCACAACACACACACCAAATCAACCTTGGGACTTTATCAAATAGTCCTTATTACCTTAGTGGTTGGCTAGAACCACCTACAAGCCAAAATTTGCTAAGATCTTTCAAAAAACCTTAAGGTGCTCTTGCACCAGAGTCATTCATGGGCTCCTGTAGAGGCTCGCCTTCTAGTGTTGATAATTGATGTTCCCCCTAATTTATAGCTTGCTATGATGACAAACTGTCCCAACTAGTTGGGTTCAAATTTTCCTTTACTTTTTGGGTTTTGTACATTCTTTTGGTTCTCCTTTAGCACAAGTTCACCGACTTGGAAGGTTTTCTTCCTAATTTTCTTATTATAACTCCACTTGAGTCATTTTTGATACACCTACAGTGCTTTAGGGCATCCATACGCCATTCATCTAGTAACTCTAGCTCATTCAATCATGAGACCCTATATTCTTCATTTGTGATGAGATTTTGTAGTGATATTCTTAGGGATGGAAGCTTGATCCCGATGGGTAAGATGGCTTCTGATCCATAGACCAGGGAGAATGGGGTGGCACCTACTGGTGTGTGAATTCTAGTGTGATAGGCCCATAAGGTGGGATTTAGCTACAGATGCTAGTCATGACCAGTATCATTGACTGTTTTCTTAAGGATTTTCAAGAAGGTTTTATTGGTGGCTTCTGCTTGGACATTGCCTTGGGAGTAGTACGAAGTGGAAAATCAATGTTGGAAATTGAATTTTTCACATAGGTCATGAACATCGTAATTTTTGAAATGTGTCCCATTATCTAAGATAATAGCTTGGGGGACATCGTACTAGCAAATGAGGTAGTTTAGGATGAACTTAGAAATTTGATTTCCCATTATGTAGGTCATGGGAATGGCTTCAACCCACTTTGTAAAGTACTTCATGGCAGTGATGAATTTTTTTCCATTAGATGAGGTGGAGGTGATTTTTCAATGAGATCAAGCCCCCACTATGAAAAGGGCCAAGGTGTAACAATGGGATGAAGCTCCTGAGATGGTGCATGGATGAGGTCCTCATGCTGTTGACACTGCAAAAATCTTCTGAAAAATTCATGTGTGTCCCTCTACATTATGGGCTAGTAGTATCTAGTCCTCAGCAACATCTTAGCCAAAGTCAGACTGTAGAAGTGTGAACCACAAATATCATTGTGTACCTTAGTTAAAGCAGTTGGGGCATCCTCAGTATTTAGGCAATGTAGCAGGGTTCCTTCAATGCTCCTACTGTAGAGGGTTTCTCCAAGGATAAAAAAGTGGGTTGACTTCTTGACGAAGACTCATTTAAGGTTTGGGGTTATGTCGGCAAGGAGGACTCCTATTCTTAAATAGGTGTAAACGTCATGATACGGATCATTGGGACCAATGAGTTCACAAATGAATTTAGACTTTGGTACCTCAAATGTTGGTATGAGAAGCTGCTCTACAAATAATTCTTGCTTTGGAACATTGTGCGGGATTTCCAAGAGTGATCCAATTGTAGCCATTGCATTCGTTTCTTTGTTGTTTGCTCTAGGTAGTTTTTCAAATGTGATATCAATAAATGACTCTTTGAGGCAAGCGACCAACTTCTTGTATGGAGTCAGTTTATCATCCTTTATATGATATTCATTGTTTTCCTAATTGATTATGAGCTGAGAGTCCCCATATAACTTTAAAGTCATAATCTGCCATTATACTACAATCCTTAATCCTACGACAAGAGCCTCATACTTTGATATATTATTCATGCATGGGAATGATATCTTGTAAGATTTGGGTATGCATTTTCCTTGGGGACTTATGAAGAAAATTCCTACCCCTGACCCGTGTTGTGTGTAAGATCCATCAAAATACATCTTCCAATGGTCTACTACACTTAGGCTGAAAATTGATTCATCAGGGAATTCTGAGATAAGTGGGTTTTATGTGTATATAGGAGCCTCTGCTAATTGATTTGCAATTACTTGTCCCTTGATGGCCTTGCATTCTACATATTCAATGTCATGTTTTTTCAATATCATGACCCACTTAGTTGTTCATCCTGTAAGAGTGGATTTAGAAAGTAGGTACTTGAGAGGATCTATCTTTGCTATTAGCTTGATCTGATGGGCCAGAATGTAGTGTCTAAATTTTTGAGCTACAAATACAACTGCTAGACAATATTTTTCAATAGGAGTATAGTTTAGCTCATTCCCCACCAATGTCCTACTGATATAGTATATCGCTATTTCCCTTCTATTTTCATCGTGTTGAGCTAAGAGAGCATTGAGAGCTATTGTTGTTGCCGAAATATATAAGATCAGTGATTTTCCTGGAATTGGCAGCATCTGAATTGGTGGTGTGAGTAAGTATTCTTTGATTTTGTTAAATTTATGGTTACATTTTTCATCCCATTTTTACGCTACCCCCTTGTGGAGTAGACAAGAATATGGATATTTTTGTCCGCCAGTTGTGTTATGAATCTATAGATGGACTGGAGCTTGCCTTGTAGACCTCTTAGTTGCTTTAGTGTCCTAGGTGCTCCCATTTTGAGGACTACTTTGACCTTCGTGAGATCCACCTCGATTCCTCTCATTGACACTATATATCCTAGGAGATTGCCTAATTGCACCCCAAAGACATGTTTTTTTGGGTTGAGATGAACCTTATACTTTTCCAACCTATCAAAAATGGAGCTCAAGGCTGATATGTGGTCCCGTCTTTTCTTGATTTATCCAATATTTCATCCACATAATCTTCCACCATTTTATGAATCATGTCGTGAAAGATCAGTGTCATGGCTCTTTGATAATTTTCCCCTGCATTCTTTATCCCAAATGGCATCATTTTCCAGCAGTAGGTCCCCCATGGACATGCAAATATTATCTTGTGTTGGTCCTCCTTTCCTATCATGATCTGATTATATCCAGAAAACTCATCCATTAGTGATAGCATCTCGTGTCTGGCCATCATATCCACTATCATGTCGATGTTGGGTACTGGAAAGTCATCCTTAGGACACACTTTGTTTAAGTCTCTAAAATTGGTGCAAATTTGAATGCCCCCAGTTGGTTTTGAAACAAGTACTAGGTTGGACACCCATTCTGGATAGTCGATTAGGCATATGAACCCTACATCAAAGAGTTTATGCAATTCCATTTTGACTAGCAAAGCTATTTGGGGATGCATATTTCTAAGTTTTTGTCTGATAGGTTTTGCCTCTGGATATATTGCCAAGTGATGAACTACCACCTTTGGGTCAAGCCCAAGCATATCAGTATAGGTCCATGTGAATTTTATTTTTATTTCTTTCAAGAATGTAGTTAAGAGTTCTTGTTCTTTCGTGACAAGTGATTCAACATAGAAGGTTATGTGTGGTAGCTCCTTTGTTCCCAGGTTGACAAGATTGCATTGCTCTGCTAGGACTGTTGATTTCTCTTGATGAAGTGCAGTGAGGGGAATATTGAATCCTTCATCCTTCGGCACCTCAGAGAGGTTTTCTCCATTGGATGCATCCTTTATTTTTACTATTTTATGATCAGAGAGTGCCACAGTGTGGTTTTCACTAAAGGACCTTGAGATTATTCTCAATTTCTCACTTTTGTGACCGAAGGATTCAATTGTTTCCCCA
Source organism: Sequoiadendron giganteum (assembly GCA_007115665.2). NCBI lineage: Eukaryota > Viridiplantae > Streptophyta > Pinopsida > Cupressales > Cupressaceae > Sequoiadendron > Sequoiadendron giganteum. Next base: position 584,422,041 of record CM021108.1, on the reverse strand, counting down.
TAATAGGCCTGAGTGTCCAATGTGATGTCAAATTCAACCTTATGATCTCCACATGGTACTATATCCCTTAGTCCCATGAATTTTTAGAGTGCCTCATCATTTTCGAATGTGTCCAAAATCGTTTTTCCTCATTGGTCATAGTCGATGAGTTGGGGGTAGACCAGATTTATTTTTTGGCTTTGGTGGTCTAACTCAAAAGATAGGGTGCTTATCATGAGTAGGGAGTAGTCTTCAAAAATCATGGGTACATCAGTAATGGGATCCTCATCATCTCTACTACTACATACATCAGTGATGTCAAATGTGAAATTATCTAAGGGTAGACCTGTGGATATGGGTAGTTGTAGGG
>CM021108.1:584389643-584421592 GCA_007115665.2 Sequoiadendron giganteum | reverse complement strand
GAAAATGACTTAAATGCCACTTGGCTCAATGCATAAGGACGTGTAAGAGGAGAGTGAATGCTTTGTTGGATATACAAATCCACTTGGAGGAATATTCCACAAATATGCCATGTTGAGAGAAAATGCAAATTTTAATAAATCAATTAAATGCATTTTCATGTGCAAGTGGAAAAATCAAGAGAAATTAAGAGATTGAGATTGAATTAATCAAGATTTAATTAATTTAATGAGAGAGTAAGTGATATGACCATTTGATTTAGATTTTTAGGTTGAAATAAATCAAGATGAGAGGAAAGTGATTTTAGATTTAATTAAATAAAGGATTTTCTTTATTTAATTAGAGAGATGATGATATTAAATTAAACAAAGTTTAATTTATCTAATTTCTTAAGGTGACCTTAGGGATTTAATCAAATAAAATGAATTATTTAATTAAATAGACACCTAGGGTTAATTAAATTAAATTTATTAATTTAATCAATGGGGAAGAATGCCTTAATTAGATAAATAATGATTTATTGAATTAAGAGATGAAAGGTGATGGTAAGCTGAGAAGGTGATTCAAGATGAAATGATGTTAGTAATCAGGATCAAGTGTAACAGAAAATTTTCCATGTCTACAATTTTATAATGATTTGAGATAGTCTTCTAGTAGTAGGTGTGTTGGTGGTCATTTTAACTCAAGAGTTTCTAGATATTATAGTGATGTTATTGGAGTTTAGTTAACATGAGATGGTCTATTGGTTGATCATTGATATTCGATAAAATTGGGTGAGGTTGGAGATCTTTTTATTTTAGAGATTGAATGTTGGAATGTGACTCTTTGATGAGGTTTTAGAAAAATAACCGAGGAGTTGGTGTGCTTATAGCACACATGCCCCGTTCAGAATAGGGACCCTCTTTATTTGCTTGTACTGGGTCACTTTTTCTCTGCCTCATTTTGTGCGCCCCTTATTTTTGAGTCCTAAGTGGTCAAGGAGCCTTAAAGTATCATCTTTAGTTGACCAATTCTCCCCCCCTTTAAATTTACATGCCTTCTGTTCCCCTAGAAATTGATTGGCAATTTTCCCTTTACAGTTTGGGCTAGCATCCTTCGGGCCCTATAGGTCCACCCTTGTGGGTTTCCCTCTACAGAATTTCACCTTGCCTTCACCCATTTTGTATGGTAAACCCTGGATGTCTGCCCACCCTGCAGGTTCTTCTGCTCCCTTCGCCATTGGGTCGCCAAGTTTATAAATGACTAAATCCTCATGGCTTTCCACCCTACGAGCGTCGCATTTCCCGTTGTCATTTTGGCTCAAATGATATTTCACTGACCTGATCATCCACCATATGGGAATTTGATGAAGGAATTTAATGTCTTAAAACCTATAAGTAGTGGAACTGACTGTAATTTTCATAAAAATTACTTTGCAGAGAATGTGTCAGAGCCTCCTACCTTTGCCTCAGTCACACCTGCAACTTACCTTTTTTGATTCAAGCATCATCACTTGTGTTTTTCATCACCAGTCGTGCAGGACTCTAAGGTAGTTTTATTGTCACCATTCTCCGTGAGTTTTTCTTCTAAAATCCAAAAATGGTTAAAGTGTTCTTGGGTAAAAAATTGAAATTGGGTGAAAGAATACCTTCCCTGTGAAACCCACATTTTAAAACTTTAAAAATCCTTAAAAAATAATGATCTGGGTTTGGTGGAACTTATCATTCCTATCACTGTTCTTGGGCTCAGCGTTTGTGCCCTTTGGGCCAACAACCCTCTCATTTGTCATCACTTTCTATACAATGCTTCAATTTTTAAAAATGATGATCGCCTATGTCGGGCCTACATCTGCGAGATGCCTCTAAGCTCCACCGTTCCAAAATGGCCATCTCATGCCATCCTCCTAGCAAGCAGGTCTCACCACAGTCACCATCAATTGAACCTGACTGAGCTAAAACCTAAGTCTCGGATCTCTTGCGGGTTGAATCCTGTGGACTTCTGTTTGCGGGATTCCATCTGAGCTTCGTCATTTTTAATGGTCGTGTGATCATGTCCCTCTACCTATTAGGCTCTACATTTGATAGCACCGTCTAAGGTTAGATTCACCAAAACGACTAAGCCCTGACCTAGTGCAAGTTTCTCCTCATGGACTTCCATCTGTGGGATTCTATCCTAGCCCCGTTGTTTCAAACGACCTACACAACATGTCAACCTACTCACCAGACCCCGCACTCCAAACTACCATCCAAGCTCATAGTTGAATCAAATACCTTGTGGGCCACCCTTTTTGGGTTTCTACCAACCTTTCGCTATTCCAAAATGCCTAACTCAAAATGGAAATAGGATAATTTCCTTCCCACTAGTGGATCTCAAACTTGCTACCGCCAACTAATTTAAAGTGCAAAATTATTAAGGATCAACCCCCCCTTTTGTGGACCATCCCATGTGGACCGCCGTTCATGGATCTCCACCTCACTCCCACCATTTTCAAATGGCCATTGATCCCTGTCCACCTACTATGCAAGACCCGTACCTGCCATTTCTCTTAGAGTGTGAAGTGGTTAAATGATGAATGTGCCCAGCTTCCATGGGCTCGATAGTGTGGATCTCTCCAGGTGGACTTCCATCCCACCTACATCATTTCAAACATTCAAGCCACAATGACTTCTTGCATCCTTCGGCCTGCACTCTGAAGCTACAATGGAAAAGTGACCTTTTTCCTCTACAGTTATGGATCCCACATTGCAGGATGCTGCTTATAGGATGTCACCTTACCAACTCCGCTCTCCATGGAAAGGCCTCCAAAATATCTGCCGGCCCAGGAAAACCCACACCCCTAGGCCCGTATCATCCAATCTCCTCTGAACGAAAGACAAAGGATGATTTTTAGAGGATTTTATGATCTTTAAGCATGAATTATTTTATCTAACAATTTTTTTGCAGGATTTCACTAACACTCCCCCATTTAGTGTATGAATATGCTTATTGAATATCCATTTTGCAAGATTTATGCAACCAACTATTGGGTCCTTGGGGGAATTTGTGGAGAAATACAAAGGGAAGAAGATCACCAAGGCACCCAAGGGTAAAGAGGATAAGGAACAAATGAGATATAACTTCCAAGGGGAACCCTTCAATTTGAAGGTCACCGAAGACTAGAAAGAGATCTGAGACACCAATTTGGGACACATTGACATCGATGAATTTTAGAAAAGGGTCTAAATCAAACCTATAATGGAAAATTCTAGAAGAATCAGAGGTAGTGAATTGGCCAATGCTATCGAACTCCCACTAGCCCTTGTAGCCCCTGAGCATATAATAGCCTGGAGGGAGGCATATCAGGAAGATACAAAAATAATAGTGGATAGAGATGGGAATTTTTAGGATGATATATTCGCCAAGTTAATATGGAGGACCTTTCACTTCCCTACCTTCAATGAGATGGAGACACCTAAGGAATATGGTAAGTAGATGTGGGATGTTGATCCCCTCAAATGCAAGAAACTCATCAATCAATATTGACTGAAGGAAAAAAAGGGTAGCACTAATAAAGTGCCCCAGGAGCTCTTCCAGAGCAATTTCTATGAAGATTACCATGACTTGGTAACCCTTTTGAGCAGAGCTATGGGCCTCCCAACTATGACCTTCTTTCAAGAATGGATGCTCTATTTTACAGAAGAAATAATTCAAGGGGGCACTGTTGGTAAAACAAGAATAAACAACTGAGAGGGGTGGTGAATCAGTTGTCACGGAATTTAAAACTTATTCAACTTTATTATCTTTAATCTTAGATATAATAATTAACAGTGAAAGCATGAATCAACAACACATCAAAAACACATGAACACCAAGATTTTATAAGTGGAAACCCTATTAGGGGAAAAACCATAGTGGAGGTTAATCCACAAGATTATACCTTGTTAGAAGTATAATGAAAAATGAATAAGGAATGCACATGCATTCAGGAACACTACCTAGACCTCAATACTCAAAGGAAGGCTCACTTCCTTATAGAAACATACAGATTAAAACCATCAAAATAATATGAACTAAGAAATTAGCTTTTGCAAAATCTTGATTACAGTTCTAGTTAGGCACAAAAATACTTCTTCACACTTGGCTCAATATTCTTCACACTTTGATCTACAATCAAATAATCTGATCTTTATTCTCACACTACACACTTCATACTCACATCTCACACACTTCAAAATGAAGAAAAAAATGCTCTTATATATCCACTTTATTGGATTACATCAACAACTTTGTCAGCCAAAAATAAAAGAATAAATTACAAACTGTCGGCCCAATTCATGAACAAATCTCAATGCGCACTAACTGAAGTCGATCACAAAATAATAAAGACTTAATACAACTTCCTCAAACATGCCAAACATTACAAGATTAATCCATGAGGATTTGCAACACACTACAACCATCATTGCGGCCAAGAACATGAAAACCTGAACACAGCGAAAAAATATTCGATCAAAATCACACCGATCAACATAGACATGTAACAAGGATAGAACACAATATATAAATATCAAAAATCATCATAGGATCATACACAACAACTAGAATTACCAGAATTGCATTCTCTTCTTCCAAAAACATCAGCTACAATAACAGAATAACTATAGGAACACAAAAACTCACAACTTGCATAAATCTTGATTCACACCCCTAAAACTTCTAGAGTAGAAACTAGATAGGATTAGCAACAAACCCTTTAAAGTGAAACTTTTGAATATAAACATATTGATTTTTACACCACACTAAACTTCACAAATTCATAGACAACTTGCAACATGTTTATTATAATTTTCTCAATATCATCGACATATACAGCCTTCAAATCATAAAATGCTAATAGTGTTGACATCAATGACAACCAAATATCAGCAACACAACCACAACATCCAAAAATCTCCCCCTTTGGCATTGATGGCAACACATGATGTGAAAAATACACCATCAATGCAACTAACTCTTCTCATACTATTCTTCTCTCCTTACATTACTCTTCTTCCCTTTTTGTTCTGCTCTTCTCCCTCAAAGTTTTTCACATTATACCTCTCCCCTTTTGACATCAATGGTAAAGGTACGCAATCTTTGAATGACATATCTGAATCATTTGACTACTCCCCCTGAGAAGCAGCCACCAAAACATCAATTTGAAACAAGATATGTCTATAAATTCATGGATTGATGCAAAGACTTGCATCTTTAGTTCAAATTAGGAGGGGAAATCACCCTTAACTTTCCTTTGAGATACTCAAAAGTATCCTTAGAAAATGGCTTAGTGAAAATGTCTGCAATTTGTTCCTTAGTAGGTACATACTCCAGTCTGACTTCTTTGTCACTCACTTTGTCTCTCAAGAAGTGATATTTGATAGATATATGCTTTATCTTTGAATGTAGCACTAGATTCTTAGAAATGTTTATGACACTTAAATTATCAAAAAATATAGTAATAGGCTCCTCATACTCAATTCTGATATCTATCAACACCTACTTCTTCCATATTACTTGAGTACAATTTTTTGCAGCAACAATATACTCTGCCTCAACAGTAGATAAATAAATGGAATTATGTTTTTTACTTAACCAAGATACCAACTTCTTCCCCAAGAAGAATGCACCACCACTAGTAATTTTCCTGTCATCCACATCACCTGCCCAATCTACATCAATAAAGGAAGTCAAAGTAAGATCATCGTCTTTAGGATACCAAAGACCAAAATCAACTATCCCTTTCAAGTATCTATAAATTATCTTCACAATAGTCACATAATATTCCTTCGGATCAACTTGATATCTAGCAATAATGTATACAACATTCTCGATGTCCGGTGTAGTCCAAATCAAATAAATTAATCCACCAATCATTGACCTATATCTTGTTTGATTTTCTTTAGGATAATTATCATTTTGTGTTAATTTGCATATGGTTACCATGGGTGTACCAATTGGCTTTGATTCCTCCATGCAAAAAAAATTCAGTAACTCTCTTACATATTTGGATTGAGATATAAGTATTCCATTGTCAGCTAAGTAATTTCCAATCCTAAAATAATTTCAGCTCTCCAATCATAGACATTTCAAATTCACTTTTCATCTCATCAGCAAACTTCATACATAAGTCATCATCACCTTCAAAAATGATTTCATCAACAAAGACTTCAATAATCAATTATTTATCCTAGTCCATCTTGAAATACAGATTATTGTCAATAGTACCTTTATTGAATCCAAGCTTCAACATGTATTTGTCCAATCTAGCATACCAGGCTCTAGGGGCTTGTTTGAGTCCATACAATTCTTTCTTCAATCAGAAAACAATGTTTTCCTTATCAATTAGTTTAAATCCATCTGGTTTCTCAACATATACTTCTTCTTCTAGTTCACCATTTAGAAATGTTGACTTTACATCCATTTGATAGACTTTTTAGTTCTTAAAAGTAGCATAAGAAATAAATAATCTTATAGATTCAACTCTAGCAACAAGGGCAAAGGTTTCTTCAAAATTAATACCTTCCATCTGTGAGTAAACTTTACATACTAGTCTTGCTTTATTTCTGACCATTTCACCTTGTTCATTCAGCTTATTCTGAAAGACCTATTTGGTTCCAATCACATTATCTTGAGGTCTAGGGACAAGAATCCATGTATCATTTTTCTCTATCTGCATCAATTCTTCCTTCATTGCTTCCATCCAATATTCATCTTTACATGCTTCATTGACATTGTTGGGCTCAGTCTTGGAAATCAAACAATACTCTTCTACAATTTTTTTTCTATTTTGCACACCTTTATTCTTATCTCTTATAATTTGATCTTTAGAATGATTTATCTTTACATACCTTGGAACTTTAGAATTCTCTCGAGCTTCTGGTTCTTTTTTTCTTTCTTTTGTACTTCCACTAGCTTCTCCTTCTTGATTCTCTTGATTCACCGGAACAATTTGGACTTCATTTTGTGTCTAGACATTCTTCCCATTATCAGTACTATCATGTTGGTCATCTAAATCATATCCATAGTATCTAGATGATCTAGCAGTGTCTTCATCAACTCTGACATTTTCACTTTCAACCATTTTTCTCAATGTTATATTATAGCACTGGTAGGCTTTTCTCTTAGTGTAGTAACCTAGAAAAATTCCTTCGTCACTCCTAGCATCAAAATTGCCTATATCTTCATCTCTCTTGATATAACATCTACTTCCAAATATTTAAATATTTAACAATAGGCTTATGACCAAACCATAGCTCAAAAGGAGTCTTACCAAAATTACCATTGACATTTACCCAGTTGATAGTATATACAGTAGTACTTACAACTTCTCTCCAATAGATATGAGGGAAATTACCTTCCAACATCATAGTTCTAGCAACATCTAGAATCATTATACTCTCTCTCTCTCAACAATTATGTTCTGTTGAGGGGTCTGGGCAACAGATAACTGTCTTTTGATTCCATGCTCTTCACAGAAATAATTGAACTTCCGAGAAGTGAATTCACCACCTCTATCTGACCTTAAGCATTTGATCTTTAAACCTGTCGCATTCTCTGCCATTGCCTTGAAAATTTTTAACTTTTCTAATGCTTCATGTTTTTCTCTCAAGAAAGCAAACCATATCATCCTAGAATAATCATCAATAAGAAACATAAAGTACCTTTCTCCTTGTAGACTTTTGATTCAAGAGGGACCACATAGATAAATATGAACCATCTCCAATACTCCATTAGAATGATGTTGTTTCCTTCAAAAATAAGTCCTAGTTTTCTTTCCCATTTGATATTCCTTGCATATGTTGTTAGTAGGCATCACTAGCCTAGGAAGATCTCTAATTTCTTGAGTAGATCTTACTCTAAATTTTTTATCAAAATTCATTTGACATAGCCTTCTATGCCATAACCAGCTTACATCAACTTGTGCAATTAAAAAACTTCCACTAGTAGTACACAGGTGAAAAATGTTACCACTTGTCTTTGTACCTGAAGCAATTACATTTCCAGAACTTCCCAATATCCTGCACTTACCATCCTTAAATTGAATATTGTATCACTTATCTACCATTTTTCCAACACTCAACAGGTTATGTTTTAATCCTTCAACATAAAGGAAATCATTAGTATTATATTTACCACCAAGATAAAATAGTGCCTCTACCACAAATCACACCAGCATTGTTATCTCCAAATTTTACAACACCTCTATCATGTTTTTCAAAGCTTTTAACTTGTTTTTGTCACCAATCATATGATGTGAGCATCCGTTGTCAATCACCCACTCATCCTTTTCTTCAACTCTAGCTGCAAGAGCTTTCTCAATATTCTTATCATTAGCAAATTCACTGGACACAAGACCATTTTCCTTGATAGCAATAAATACCCATCTATCTTCATTTCCATTTTCTTTATCAAAATCATCATTAATAACACCTTCTTTAGCATAATAACATTTCTTTTGAAATTTAGGCTTATCAGGTTTGAACCTAGGAACTCTTTCAGGACACCTCGATGCAAAATGACCTATCTTACTACAAGAGAAACATTTAATAGGTAACTTTCCTTTGTACTTACCATGACCTCTAGCTTCTCTTTTCACAATCAATGCTTCCAACTCTTCTAACTCTCTTTCTTCATATTTGATTTGTTTGATCTCATCTTCATACTTGAATATTTGTCTAGAGCTTTCTCCTAGATCATATCTCTATTCAATTCTTCTAGATACAATAGCCTTAAATGCAGATTTTGTCTTAGTAGTAGATTCACCAAACTTTCTCAATTCAAAAGCAGCAAATTTTCCAATCAACATGTCGCTTGTCACATTTGTTATTGTCCTGAGCTTTCAATTTGTAAGACGTAGGAAATGATTTGAGAAATTTAGCCACAATCTCTTCATCTTCGATGATTTCACTGGCACATCTAATATGCATCACCAGTTCATTCACTTTTTGTATGAAAGAAATAATGTTCTCAACTTCACTCATTTTCAATTTTTCCCACTTGCCTTTCAGACTTTGTAGCTTAGCAACCTTCACTTGTGCATCTCCTTCATACAATGTTTCTAGCTTCTTTCAGATCTCATATTTTTCTCTTAGACCTATCACATTTTTCATCTCTGAATCTGTCAAAGCACTCAATAATGCTTTTATAGCCCTAGAATTTATTTTGGCTTCTTTGATCTCATCAAGAGTAGAGGGACCATTCTGAGGAATAACATATATGTTCTTTGTAATCTTCCAAAAGGATTCACCAATGCACTTCAAATGACACTCCATTCTAACCTTCCATAGAGAATAGTTTGTTTTATCAAATCTAAGACTATCCTTCTTGTATGTTTCCATATAGAATCACCTCAAGATATTAAACTTCTTCAAAGGAACCTACTCTGATACCAATTGTTGGAAAAACAATAATAGACAACTAAGAGGGGGGTGAATCAATTGTCATAGAATTTAAAACTTATTCAACTTTATTAACCTTTCATCTTAGATCTAATAATTAATAGTGAAAGCATGAATCAACAACAAATTAAAAACACATGAACACCAATATTTTATACGTGAAAACCTTGTTAGGGGAAAAACCATGGTGGAGGTTAATCCACAAGATTATACCTTGTTAAAAGTATAATGAAAAATGAATAAGGAATGCACATGCATTCAGGCACACTGCCCAGAGCTCACTGCTCAAAGGAAGGCTCACTTCCTTATAGAAAGATTCAAATTAAAACCATTTGAAGAATATGAACTAATAAATTAGCTTCTGCAAAAGCCTGATTACAATTCCAGTTAGGCACAAAAATACTTCTTCACACTTCGCTCAATCTTCTTCACACTCTGCTCTACACTCAAATGATATGATCTTTATTCACACACTACAAAATTCATACTTTCATCTCTCACACTTCAAAATGAAGAAACAATCATGCTTATATATCTGCTTCATTGGATTACATCAACAACTTTGTCGGCCAAAAATAAAAGAATAAATTACAAACTGTCGGCCCAATTCATGAACCAATCTTAATGCACACAAACTAAAGTTGGTCAAAACATATTAAAGACTTAAAACAACTTCCTCAAACATTCCAAACCTTACAATATTAATCCACAAGGATTTGCAACATGCTACAACCATCATGTCGTCCAAGAAGATGAAAACCCGAACATACACCGATCAACATGGATGTACAAAAAGGATAGAGCATGATCTATAAATATCAACGATCATCGCAGGAGCATAGGCAAAAACTACAATTACCATAATTACATTATCTTCTTCCAAAAATATCAGCTACAATAATAGAATAACTATAGGAACATAGAAACTCACAACTTGCACAAATCTTGATGCGCACCTCTGAAAATTTTGAAGTAGAAACTAGGTAGGCTTAGAAACAAACCCTTTAAAGTGCAACTTTTGAATATCAACATACTAATTTTTACACCACACTAAACTTCATAGCTTCACAGACAGCCTACAACATGTTTATTATAATTTTCTCAATATCCTCAACATATACAGCCTTCAAATCATCAAATTCTAATAGTGTTGACATCAATGACAACCATATATTAAAAACACAACCACAACATCCAACAAACACTAAGTTTTATTGGGCTGGATTGATTAATAACTGCTTGCACGAGCAATTTATGGCATTAAAGAAACCCTCACGGTTCTATATGACATCGTACCTAGTCTAATTTCTTGTTGATTGTGCTAAATATAAGGGACTATTTGTGGCACCAAATCCAACTCCAGCAAGGGAGCTAAAGGTGTATGACAAGTATCCTTAGCTCCAATATAGGAATTTCAAGAAGGACTACTACAGAGTCAATGACGACTTCATAGGCCATATCATCAGAATACTTGGGGGTTACCCTGAAATAAGGGTCTCTCATAGTGCTAACACTTTCATTTGTTAGTTTGGCTCTCTATTCATACAATTGTCATAGTTTACCTACATTCAAGTTGATGGTTTCTCTGAGAAACCATATAAGCTACCTTGATACCTAAATGATCGGTTGATACTGCCTTAACTTTCTCAACAACTGCAGAGAGCTAACGCCTTCCTAAGTGAAAAAAATAGAGCGGGGATCCCTTATCCCCTCTCCTCTGGCCAAGGAATGTATGAACTTCACACATCCCAGTGTGCAGAATACTCTAATAAGGAATTGAATGAATATAACATGAGGCTCCACACTGCCCGACCACGAATATATCCATATGGAAAGCTTAAGAAGATGGTCAGACTTGAATATGCCCACCTGCATAATGTTGAATATTTTTGGGCCAATTGCGAAGATGACAAGGTGTGTATGCGACAATACATCCGCATGATAGCATACTTCATCAAGATAGTGAAATTCTTCTTGGTGCCAAAGCAAGTAGTTGAAGAAGAAAGCAAGGTAGTGGATCCAAGGTATGATGTTATTTCCAACCTACCAATTTTGTTAATTGAATGGAACAAAGAAGAGGTAAATTACCTCAAAATTCTTAAGAATCATGCTGAGGCAAGGACAAAACAATGGATTGATGGCTAGATTTCTCAATTAAAACTGCAAGGAGTGACCCTATCATATAGGGAACTTGAAGATACAATGGAAGGTAAGACTGGTAGTGCCTCTACTGATGTGTCCCTAGCTATGGGAACTTTGGCATCTCCTCCCAATACAAGATCCAAGAAGAGAAAGGAAGATATTGAGCTTCAGTCCAAATTGAAGGAGTATTCGGGGAAGGTTTCGAAAGTTGAAACTTCTAAAAAATCAAGGAAATCAAGTAGTTTCACGAGGATGCCCACCATTCAGGAAGACCCACTCCATGAAGGAGAGAAACAATGGGTTGAATAGCCAAATTATCCACCTCCTACACTTACTGCCCCAATCCTAATGACTACTACCATTGTTACTCCTCTACTTGCTTCGTAGGCAATGGTTTCCACCTCTCCGCCTATAGTGGAAATTTTAGTCCACCTGGCCTCTAATTCTCTTGTGGATCATATCATAGTTGTAGATTCCTCATTTATTACCACTTCCTTGATTTATTCCTCATCCATGTCTCCATAATTGTCTCTTCTACCTACCACTGTGGCAACAATTATGCCCACTCTCATCCTCCCAAAATCCTTTACCAAGTACATGCAGAATATGCCCTTGAAGCTTTCTAGAATGTTTGCAAACCCTATAGTGCAAGCCACCCTGGCGTAGGCTATAGTAGGCCTCCCCATCCCTCCTCCTCCTATTTAGCCTCTTAGGATGGAAGCAATGATGCAAATCTCTAAGGAATTCAATAGGCAACAAAAGGAAGCAATCATAAAAATGGAATAGGAGGCGAACGACAACCATGAGCATCCCCCATATCAACATCTTGTAATTAATGAAGTAGTCCACTAAGAAGAGGAAACACAATCCTCTAAATATGATGATCAGGAGCCAAATGCATAGTATATTTTGGAGACTTTTGATCCTGAGCTTGAAGAAGAGTTGGCTCGACAACTCAAAGATGTTGGAGAAGAGGTTGAAAAACTACCCACCATCGAAGAGAAGAATATTGATGAAGAAATGGAGGATAGTAATCCTCCAATAGTGGAGCAAGATAAAGGCCCCAAGCATGATGAAGAGATCCCTCCTTCAGAAGAATAAGAAGAGGGAGAGAAAGAAAATAAATAAGAAGATAAGCCTGAAGAAGAGGCTGAGACGAGAAAAGGCTCAAAAATGGAAACTCATGAAGAACATAGGTGTGAACAAGAAGAAGAAGAGAGAACTTATGAGGGGAAGGATAACACCAAGGAGCATATAGTTACTGAGTCCCCAAGGAAAGAAATGGTATTCATTCAGGATTTAGATGAGGAAGAAGGAGATAAGCCAGAGTAGGAAACTTTAGGTGGCAAGGAAATGCAAATCCAACACACCCGTGAGAAAGAAGGTTGTCACAAATCACCAGAAAGGGAATCTCACATGTCTGAATGGCTTGAGAAGAAATTGGAGAAGAAGACCTCGACCCCACCAGAACCAAAGGCAAGGTTGGAAGCCATCTTGGCTCAAGCCCAAATTAGCAAAAAGCAAGAAAAGAAACCAAGGGTCAGATCTCATCTGACAATGGATGCATCAAGATCCAAGATATTGAAAATTTCCACCCCATTGATGGGTGAGGAAGGGGTTAGTTATAATATTTCTACCATTGATTTGGGGACAACTATAAGAGAGCAGAAAATTGACCATCTTTAGGGATTTGTCACCACCATCATGCACCAAATGCATAAAGATAAGACCTCCAAAGAGGAGCTAAAGGCACAAGTGGAAGATCTAACAACCTATATTCAACAATGGTCTTCAACTGAGGAGCTCCCCACTATGTCATCAGCTCCCCCATTATTGTTGTCAAAAGAGCATATCAACAAGTTAGAAAATAGAAAGAGTTGGTCCAAAGCTACTAAAGATTGGTTTTGGCATGTAATCTATAATGGTGATATGGGCATCAGTCACGTTGTCTGAATAATAAATAAGTTTAGAGAGCTGTAAAAAAAATTGGTGAGCGTCGAGAATATTTGTCAGGGCTTCATGGAACTTTACAAGATCACTTATCCAGAGATCAAGTCCATCCTCAACATTCCCGATAAATTATGGGAAAAGGACTTAGGTCTAGTAAAAGTTGATTTGTGGCTCATGGAGACTTGGAAAATGAGCTTGGACCATAGAAAGGAAGTCTTGGAGTAGGTATTCCATGAGGTAGGGCTTGATTTGGCATGGGCCAAAGAACATGGGGCGGATGTTGAAGACTATCTCAAACTAATGAAAGATTATGAGATGTCGGTCCTCGAGCTCGATGGGGGAAAAATTAGTTCATATTTCCATAAGAAGATGGGAATGAGATTAGTGGGTGTACTAACAAAAAAGATCATGGATTTTCTTCCAATGCCTCTATTCGATCCAATAAAATAATCAAGGCTACACCCAAGTGCATGGAGAACTGGGAGAAAATCATGGGCCGATCAAAGAAGTTCACATTTCAGGTAATCCAATCTGATATAATGGAGTGGGACAAGCTCAGGGCACTAATCGGGAAATTCATAGAGTATGCCACATTACAAAAGGAGGATGGAAAGCCTATCATAGATGATGAATTCCTCACAATGTAGCCACAATAACTAGCTAGAAGACAAAAGAGCTATAATGCTACCCCACAAGAAGACAAGATGTAATTTTAAAAATATATATATATTTGGGGGTAGGTGAAACCCTAATTTTTAGTGAATCTTGGCCACACAATGATACTAAATCTTGGCCACTCATTCTACTTTTGGAAAACTATAAATAGGGGGTCTCCTCCCATTTTCGAGAGAGTTGAGTAGTTGTAAAGACATGTTGCTGGAATGTTAATAGAAATTCATTGATTTGGTGGATTCTTGTGTTCCAACTTCATGTTGCATGATTATTCTTCTCATTTGTATTGAATTTGAGTAGATTAACTTTGTTGTTCTATGTATTCTTTCATGCTTTAGTAGATTAGTTAATGTTGTTCATTGGCCTTGAAGAAATTTGTTGTGTTGATGCCCTTCCTTGTTCATGTGTTTTGTTGTTTATTGATTATAAACTATAGTTTAAATCTAGTCTGAACATTATATGAATGTTGCACTTAAGTTCTATCTCTTTTTTATGTTTTTATGGTGAATGAAAGATTGAAAATTTGTAGACCTTAGAAGATTGCACAAGTTTCATGAGACTGTAATTTAATTTGGTTAAGTGGAAATTTTTTTTGGGAAGGCTATCCACTGTAGGGTCCTCCATTATCACTGTTCTTTGCTAGTTTCAGGTTCAAGAACTTCTTCTCTTCCCTACCCATTTTTCCTTTTTTTAATAGTGACTTTGAACAAGGTTCATTGCACATTTTAAAGCCAAATGTGAAGCTAAAATAGGAGTTTTAGACTACTATTTGAACCTACAACCATTGTGCAATAAATACCATCTAAAAAAAGACTCCATCAAATGAACCAATTCTTCCCAGCTTAACTCACTTAATTTTGTCCTATGATTACAAACAAAATCACATTAATCAACTGAGAAATTCTAAGCACGTCATGACCTAACACCCGAGAGACCTTGTGGTAATTTTCAGCAACTTTTTGTTGGATATTTCCTTTCAAGAGAGGTGATGCACCTATGAGTTACCTATGTTGAGAAGTGATAAAACACCCATCAATAGAACTGGCGCTAGAAGGAGGGACCTTTTGAGGCTAAGCTGGATTGAATCAATTCATTCTCCCCTGAAATATTTTATAGAGTTCTAAGTTCAACACCAAATAAAGGGAAATTTGAAGATCTACCACCCCTTACCCGAGCTAGAAGAGGGGAAGCATTCGCCTCCAACACAACCAACCAGCCCACTTCACCTTCATCTTCATCTTCTCATTCCACCCATTCACCTTCACCTTCTTCCTCACCCTCGGTAGTGCATCTCTCCTCTCAACCGTTCCAGTTAGCCTTCTAGCCTATCATCTCCCACAACCTAGGCACTACCTTTCAACCCAATGCACCTCCTTTTCTGGGCATTATTCTTGTAGCTGTCGATATCCCTTTCCAACCCCAAGTCAATCTGGCACAACCTCCACCTCCCATGGCATGGTTGGGCAACAATCTATCTCTTCTATCCTTTAACCTTTACCATGATATGCCCAAAAACCTAGAGGGCTTCTACATAAATTTTAACCCTTAGGATCCACAAAGGATAGTAGAAGAACACATTAAGATCTTCCAAACAACATTGAAGGATAGGTAGATCCAACATGAAGATGTGGCATGTAGGTTCTTTCCTTATTCCTTGGGGGAGGAGACCTTTTATTGGTACATCCATTTGTCGGCAGGATCCATTAACACTTGGGACTTATTGAATAATGCCTTGTAGAAATTTTAAGGTCCCGATCAGCCCTTCCGATCTATACCGGTACTTCATGGAAATTCAAAGAGAAATCAACAAGTCGATTAGCTCTTTCAATGAAAGGTTCTATAGAGCCTACATGAGACTACAAATGCCCTATGTGGTGGATGATGCTTTTGCACATTTGGTGTACTATGCAGCCCTGGATAACCTCACTTCCACCTTGGTGAAAAGGATAACCCCACCACCCGGATAGTTGACAGATGCCTATGCAAAAGTAGTCAAAGTCAATATAAATTTGGGACAACACATTGTTGGTTCACTACCATTTTTAGGTCTAGTTTCCCATCCATATCAAGTCCAAGGGATTAACCAACATTTGGCATAGTAGACGCCCCTAATGAATCCAATTTCGCAACTCACAATGGTGCTTCATTCGGGACAGCCATTAAGTCAAACATATTATGTGCCTCAATTCTTGCAGCCCCAGTAATATCAGGTTCATTCTTAGCCACCCCAAGTGTCAATGTACCTCCAAGGTTCTGAGTTCCCACCTGCTCATCAAAATCAACTGGCAGTATAGCCTATTTTCCTCTAGAATTTAGCTTCACAACCAAACAATGTAGAAAAGGACTAGATCGGTGAGTTAATAGAAATGATCAAGAAGATGTCAACTAAGATGACACACTTAAGGAACCAGAACAACTAGCTACAATTTTCTCAAATATGCATTCAAGCTAACCTCAATCATGGCAATCATGATAGCCACAATACTCATGATGTTGGTGCTCCCTCTAGATAGAACTACGAGAGAAATTAGTATTCAGGGTAGAACTTTGACAAGAGGCCTTCCCAGAGACAAAATCAAACATGGAACACAAGGCCAAACAATGGTGGCATTCCCACACCTCTTGACCAGCCCACCAATAATGATAAGACCATGAGTGGGGTATACTTGGTATAGGATGCCTTGTCTATTTGGTGTCACATCCATAAGAGAAGTCGACATTCTGAATTGGATTGTCTTGAGTTACAAATAGCCACTGAGATTTTCTAGATAGAGGTCCAGAATGTCATTGATAGTTCTAGATGTAGGGACATCATTCCCTCTGAACCGTATGATTCCTGAGTGTTGGTGATCAACCAGGCTCCTTTCCCCAAAATTGAGAGCAATGTGCCAAGAAGGAGACCGTTGCCTCAAGTGACGACAAAGTAGAAGAGGTAAATACAAAAATTCATTTGTCTATCTCTTTAATTTTGTAGATAATGGTCTAGCAGATGAGGAAGAACCGAGAGAATATGAAGTCCAGATGTTTCACCAAATAACTACCCCATATGACCTAAGGAATAGGAAAGTAGGTGGGCATGTCGGTGCCCCTTTCACCACCTCTACCCCACCTAATAAATTTAGTACCCCTCTTGACCTAAATGCTGGTAATATCCTAGGTTATCCCCATGTGCCTACTCGGTACTTTAACAAAAATAGGTAGTATGGACAAAACCAAAACCAACCAACTGGCTCCTCCCAAAATGCCCCTTATAAAGCCAAAATTAAGCAAATGGGAGATCATGTTATTGAGGAATTCAAGAAGGTCAAGTTAAGATTATTTTCCTTCCAGTTGCTCAAGGTCCTAGCAATTAGGAATTCCTTCTTCAGAATGATCAATGGGACTCCTTTATCCAAATCAAACTAGGAAATACCTACTAGGAGAGTCTCCTTTGAGGATTCTTGAAATAAGCCTGTCATCCAACAAATTTTCAATAAGGCAGACCCACCCTCAAATCAGCAATCAAATAAACAACTGATCAAGGAACCAGATCAAGCCTAAACCCAAAAAAAAGGCAATGATAAAGACAAAGGTCTGGTAGCCCAAGTTGATATCTCTAGGGGATTGTTTCAAGTAAAATTGGAAACCCCTCCCTTGCTGACCACCATTAGAATATTTGGGAAGAAAATTCAATATTGCCTACTTTATTCAGGAGCTTCCACCAACGTCATGCCCCTGGTAGTATGCAAGGCCTTGGGAATAGTTTTGACTCCCTCCCGGTGCAAGGTGATGTAACTTGATAAAACAAGGATCAACATCATTGGTGAAATTAATAAAATACCTATGCAATTTTTTGCTGATCCAAGAATATAATAGACGATTAACATCCAATTTTTTGATATTTCGGACACCTACGACATCATTTTAGGAAGGCATTTCACCCAAGCATTGAATGGATATCCTACCATAGACTATGCATGCCTATGGATTTCATAGAGAGGGTTGCCTAATTAGATATGTATAGACCGAGAACCATGCATGAAATTCATGATTACAGAGTACAACAACACGAATGAGGTGTTGTTTGTCAAGACAAAGCTAGGAAACTACTACCCCATGGCATGTCTGGATGAACAAAAATGCTATGAAGAAGAGGCCACTAAAGAGGTCCTTCTCGTGCTATGTATCCCACCTATTATCTTGACTCATACACCTCAAAGCACAAAAATTTTGATTCAATTAGATGACGAAGACTCCTACAAAGATGGGAATCTTGGATTGCTAGAAGGCTTCCAAGATTTCATGGAAAATTTTGTGCAAGATCAACTTAGTTTGGGAGAAAGGATGAATTTTTAGGAACTCCTATTGCCCAGTTGGTGCAGGGTACACAATATTTCCCACTCTAAATTCGAATGCTACATGTTCCAAACAACAATCAAGCACATTAAAGGACAAGTCACCCCTAAAAGGGAGGCTCAATTGGTATGACCCGATCAAAGCCACACTAGACTTGCACCACCGCCTAAGGTTGTTGAAGTAAAGGCATCATCAATCACAAAGGAAAACCTTGTGGATTCTAGGATTGATGATCATTCCAAGTTTTGGATGTTGTGCTTTGACATGTCCAAATCCAAGCAAGGAGTCAGAGCTGGCTTCGAGTTGATCAACCCAACGGTTAAGTCATATTTTGTTTCTCATAGACTTTAGTTTTATTGCATGAAAAATGTGGCAGAATATGAGGCGTTAGTCCTTGGCCTCCTAATGGAATTAACGAAAAAGGTCAAAATGTTACAAGTCTTTGGTGATTCAGAGTTAGTCATGAAACAAGTAAGAAAGCTCTATTCTTGTTATGATAGAAGACTGACTAATTATAGACATAGGTGTTGATGGTCAAAATATCAAAACATAAAATAAAATATCTCTAGCCTATTTCTCCTAAAAAAGAGAGACAACATATAGTAATCTAACTTAAAAGGTCCTAGTAGTTGGTTCTCAACTATGTTGATGTTACTCAATGGCCAATGTAATCGTAATATTTAAGGGGCCTTTTCTGGTAATAAAGAACACAAACTGTATAAGATTCATCGATCTACATTTAATGGGGGGTTTAAATTAAAAAAAAGCATCAATCAAGGGATAGAACAGTAAAATATGAATAAAACTCCTTAATATCCAGACATGCATTCCCACAATGAGTGTTTATTTCAACAAACCAACAACCACAACATGATGTAATCCTTAGAATAACCTACACCATTACATGCATTCATAGTGCACAATTCAATTACCATAACCATTCACTAAAATTCTTTAAGATTCAAAATAGATCACCCACTCATTGCTAAAACAAAGATCAACAGACATGTAGTAATTGCATTCATAGATAATTTAATGAAGTAATCTTAAAATTTGGTTTCCCCTATTGATTTGCATCTAATAGAAAACATCTAGGCACAAAAAACTCACTTGCACACAAATTGATTATGATCCATTAACCTTATCAAAGATATTCACTTCAACAAATAACATAAAAATAATGTAAGACTATAAACAGGTATTTGATTTCAATTTAAAAAAATTTAAAGTATCTGGTTACAACTTATGAAAATTCTAAAACTATGTTTCCTATTTGTTATCATATCAAGTGGCTAATCCTTCTTCAATCAGCCGACCTTTACAAAATAGAGCCTAAAAGTACATATAGGCATGCTATGAATAAATTCCTCTCAATCTAAGAATCAAATCCATAAATTAAGGAACCAAAATTTTATGCAGGAATTAAATTGACTCCAGTTCAAAAGGAGAGGGCCCTATTGTCCAAAATTTGACACCCAAGGAAGATCATAGCACTGATAGATGAGAACCTTCAATTCAACATATGTGAAAATCATGTAAATTAGGAGAGAAAAGGGGAAGTCATGTGCCCAAAAATAGAACATTTTGTTGCCAAGTCACTCCTGTGTTGTTTTCTCAAGAATTTATTCATCATAGCTAGAGAATACTTCTTGAAGGATGTCCACATTAGGTCCATCTACCCAACTATCTTCAAATTTTATTCTCTTTTATTCCGCTAAGGCAAACTCTTGCATATCTTTTAATTTGATTAATTTCCTCCTAGTAGATTTTACTTGATCTTTTACATCCATTAATTTTTCCAACAAATCTTCTCCATCATCTTCCTTTTGCGTTACTTCCTAAAATATATCCTTCCACTTCTCTTTTAACTTGTCCAAAGGCATTCCTTCTTTGACCGGTATGTCCACATTGACTAAAATGGCTATTACAGCTTCTAACTCATCAAGTTGATCATTCAAGTCTTTACTAGCATCTTGAATTTCATTTATATGCCTATATATGAAATCAGGCCTAAACTAGATTATGCTTGAAGTCTTTTCCCAAAAATCTGCATTATCTTCTTCAAGAACTAATTTCTCCAGGAGAGTTGACTTTGGCACTTTTCTAATGTCCTTCATCTTCTAAACATATTCTCTATATTCCTCTTCTTGTTTCCCTAGGTCCTCAACATGATGATTCATTTCCTCTATCAATTCAAGTTCCTTCTTATGGATTTCAAAACCATCTATTAGCACCTCTCCAACCTCCTGATTGATTTTTTCAATTCATCAATCAAGCATCCCCATTTTATTTCTCATTTGTACCAATTCATCAACTTCTTTGTTACTGAGTAGGACTGGAGTTTATGGAGTAGCAACTTGTTGAGTCACTGGAGTAGAGACATCCTTCAAGAATTTATGTAGTTGATCCAATTGAGCTTTAAGCTCATCCTTCTTTTTCTTGTCTTTAATCATTCCAGACTTGGTGGAGGAAGCTACAATGTCAATGAGATTCATCTGTTGGTTCCTTATAGGTCTCCCTAAGTTAACTATGCAGAATTGGTAATCAACTAACTGCATATCTTCTCCATCTTTGTCCACCACTGGAATTGCATATTCAACAAAGATCTCTCCTGCATCTGTGAGCCTCATGGAATGAAGAAACCTAGCCTTATTTTTGGGCCATTCCTTCTCTATTTCCTTCATCATTTCTTCCCAGTTGAGAGGTTGAGGTGGAGCTATCTTCTTCTTCTCGAGATCTAGATTCAACCATGTAGGAGCACTAGGAGTGGTGGACATTTGTGTAGAGGAAGAGGCAGCAGTGGTAGAAGATAGCGGTTGCAATAAGGTGGCTCTAGGTTGAGAATCAACCTCTTGCATATTTTTTTATTCCTTTTGTGCATCTTCTTATGCAATCCTTTTAGATTCTTCCTTATCCTTTGGTTCCTTTAGCCTCTTATCTTCTAATTCTTTCTTTAAATGCTCTTCTTCTAACCTCCTGTCCTCAAACATTTGATCTCTTTTTTTTTCCAAGTTCCTGAACCTGTCCCATACTTCTTTCTACTTTTGTTCATTCTTGGCCAGCTCTTCAACCTCCTTTTCTCTTCTTAGGAATTATTCTTCCCTTTTCTTATAAGATTCTTCAAGAAATATTTAACTGAACCTCAAGGGCTTCTTTTTCTCTCCTATGCCTAGATTTTTCTTCTTCAAGATCATGTATCTTCTGTAGCATTTCCAGCTTGTCATTCTCCTCCTTAGCCTTGATTTCCTACTTCTTCTATTGTTGATGCTTAAATGACATAAGATATCATATAAAAGGCCTTGGTTCTTCTTACATTTATCATTTGATTATGTAGAGCATCAGACAAGATCATACACCAATCAAATTTTTTCCTTTCATCAAATATAGCTTAAATAAATGGGAACATCCATTCACTGAAATATGCAGAATCCTTCTTTCCAAATACCCTTGAAGACATCAAAATCAAATCTTCAACCTCTTTCTTGAAATCCCCTCTTTAGGGATGATCAGGAATTTTGGTCAAGGCCTTCTTTTCCACCCTTAACCACTTCTTATTCATATGGTTCCTATTGACCTCTTTGTTTTCATTGAATCTTTTCAATGCATCATCCTCTATTAATATTTTTGGATTAGTGGGAACAGGTGCATTAAACATCAGCCTCATCATTTGAGGAGATAAATCAATTATGGAATTCCCCTACTGATCCATACATTGTCTTGAGACTGCATTATATGCTCCTGCTATATTTAAGAATCAGTTTCAAGCATTGGACAGATAAAGTAAAGAAAGTGACATGGGAAATTCTTGATTCAACTATCCTCTGTTTTCTTCCAATGACTTTCTCTAACAAGGTTTCTTCTCGAATTTCCTCACAATTAAATGTCCCTAGGTTGGTATTTGCAATGTCTTCCAACCCAGAGTCCAGCTTTTAGGCTATGGGAGTGGTCATCCTATGTTCGTATCTCATTGTTTAAGGTAGTTGTTCCACCTTTATCTTCTTAGGCTTGACCTATTTGGAACTCTTAGCTATTTGACCCTCTATTTGTGAAGTCCTTATAGAGGCTCCTGACATTGTTTAGATCCTCAAAATGCAATTCAACCAGTTGGCTCTTGATCTGAATCCACATGCAAATTCCCAACTTCTTCTTGAATCCTGCTCTTTGTGCTCTATCTTGACTCTTCTTTGATATCTTTACTCAAAATGATAATAATAATAAGCAACTAATTAACCTTAATTAAGTTTAAAAATCAATCCCACGTGTGTGAAAGGTTCATAAAAAATGCCATAAATGTAGTAG
Organism: Sequoiadendron giganteum; assembly: GCA_007115665.2. NCBI lineage: Eukaryota > Viridiplantae > Streptophyta > Pinopsida > Cupressales > Cupressaceae > Sequoiadendron > Sequoiadendron giganteum. The sequence goes on along the minus strand of CM021108.1, from coordinate 584,398,801 downwards.
GTTAGGCATGGAATCACAGCGAGAATAGGCACAAAGCCATCACACAATTGAAGTAAAGTACAAAAATAAAAAAGAAAGAAAAGGTAGGAGTGGAAGCGGAGACAGAATGGAAACCAAGTTTGAAAATTGGTCCAAGTTCTGAGTTTGGTTCTGAGTTCAGTTCTAATTTCAACAATGACTAAGAAAGATAAAGAAACAATCAAAAGAAGACATCGAGACTGAAGCAAGATTCATAGCATCGATGCCAAGTCAAAACAAATAGAGAAAAAAAGCGGAGGCAGAAGCGGGATGGAAACTAAGTTTGGAACTTTGTCCAAGTTCCACACTTCAGATCCATTCTGGTTCCGATCCCACGAAAAGAAAATGAGACAAATCAAAGAAAGAAACAAATAAAGATACAAGTGGGAGAGGGATCATAAATGGAGTTTAAGCAATGAAAATCAAAATAAGTTCCAAGTCCAGATTCATTTCCAGTTTCAGTTCTGACAAAACAAAAAGAAGAAAAAAAAAGTGTTGGAAGAAAAGAACAACTCCAAACGTTGTTCAAAAAGACCCAAGGATAGAAAACACAAAGGGAGACCCATTTTGACCAAGAAAAAATATGGGGTGGTTATGCAAGGCATAACAATAGGGCATGGGATCTATTAGAGGTCCTAGATTCATTTAACATTCAAATGATCCCACACTCCTAGAATTATACTACTAATGCCTTGGCTCAGGCAGCCAGTACCCTACAACCCCTATCACTTTCTGGCCTCAAGAGATTCAATGTTGAGCTCACTTCGATCCCATCAGTGCTAGATAATGTGGCCAATTTCCAAGTGTTCAATGATGATAAACACATATTTGATTTCATCACCATCTCTGATGTGTTTGCAGCCAAGATAATTGATGAGGTTGAGCTAGACATAGAAGGGGTCATCAACCTCAAGACCAACACTATTCCCAGAGGAATGGTCTAGCTCGAATGAATATTTGATTTAGATCAGATCAGGGATTAGGATCAACAAGTAAAGAAAGACTCCATTAGTAATCAATGTGACGCCTATAACCACAGAATAGTCAAGGATGCAAAAAATGTATTCATTGGTAAGGTGTGCACAATAGAAGAAAATAAGGGTATCATTGATGCTTTGTGAAATTATCATAACGTAGTTGCTTGGAGTTATGAGGATTTGAAGATATAATACACATCAATCATCACACACACTATTCCTCTCAATGGACCATTTCGATAGCGACAGCACCCCATCAATACATTTTTGGAACTGATTATTTACAAAGAGGTACAAAAAATTTCCGTAAGAATCATCTTTCCAGTCGGACACTCCACGTCGGTAGCAAACCTGGTTCCAGTTAGGAAGAAGAATGATGAAATTAGATTGTGTGTGGATTTTCGTAACTTAAACAAAGCTTCAGAAAAGGACAATTACCTAGTAACTTCATGGGATGAGGTAATTTAGATAGTCAATGGTTCTCAAATGATGTACTTCCTAGATGGATATTCAAGGTATAATCAGGTAATGGTGCAGAATGAGGACAGGCATAAAACAATATTCACCACCAAGTGGGGAACTTTCGTATACAAGAGAATGCCTTTCGAATCGATCAACGCAGGCACCACCTTCCAGCATGTGATGGGAATTGCATTCAAGGACATAATTGGTAAGTGCATCATTATTTATATGGATGATCTTATGGTGTTTTCAAAAACTAGGGGAGACCATGTCTCTGATTTATGTAAGGTCCTCCAAAAATGTAGAGAATTTGGAATTTCCTTGAATCCAAAGAAATGCATCTTTGGGGTGACCGATGGAAAGCTACTAGGACATTTCCTCTTGGAGAAAGGAATTTCCATAGACCCTAAACGTATTCAAGCTATAATGAAGATTCATCTACCAGGCAGCAAGAAAGAGTTGAATTCTTTCTTTGGAAAGATAAACTTCATCAGAAAATTCATTACTGGCTTTGCTGAAATCATCAAGCCGCTCAATGCAATGATGGAGCAAGATGCCAAAATTGAGTGGACTCTAGAGTAAAATCAGGCCTTTGAACATCTCAAGATATCCATTGTTGACGCACTTGTGCTAGTTAGTCTAAATTATCTGAAGTTGTTCTACATCTACTCATTTTCTTTAGACCATTCGTGCACCAGCATATTGACTGAGAAATATGACGAAGGAAATGAGCACCTAGTTGCATTCATGAGTGCTCCATTAAAAGATGATGAGCTAAGATATCACAATGTGGAAAAACAAGCATATGTTCTTGTAAGAGGATTCAAGAAGTCCAAACACTACATCCTACGAAACAAGGTACTTTCCATAGTTCCTAACCCAGCAATGAAGATGTTGTTAATGAAAAATGAGTTAGGAGAAAGGAGGGAAAAATGGATCACCTTGTTGTAGGAATACAACATGGAGATTCAACCCATGAAACTCTTGAGAGGGAAAGAACTCACCCAAATTATAGCTGAAGGAGGACTCGAGCTCACAATTCGGCAATATCAACTCAAAGACGTCTCTCCTGGGGAATGGTATGATGAAATTATCTAATACCTGTTAAATAAAAAAGTGCTCACCCTGCTTGCAAGGAGTCCAAAAATGTGCCCTTCAACTGAAAATCAGTAGCTATATGTTGTAAGGTTCTATACTCTATAAGAAAAAACATGAGGGGATCTATCTTAGATTCCTTGGGAAAGAGGAAGCAGCTCAAATACTGAAAGAGTTCCATGAAAAATTTGGTATTGGTCATGGATCAAGTCCCTCTACTACTCATTAGATCCTACGAGAAAGATACTACTAGCCCATGATGTTCAAGGATGTCCATAATCATGTTTAGACATGCCATGTTTGTCAGAATGTTGCAACCAGAGAGAGGAACGTTGTTGTCTCACTGCAACCTATCTTAGAGGTAAGATCATTCACGTAATGGGGTCTCGACTTCATTGGTCTGGTAAGCCCACCATCTTCTATGGGTCACATGTACATTCTAATCGCCTCAAATTATTGTACTAGATGGACAAAAGCTATTGCATGTAGGCAATGTACTATGGAGGTAGTTGTTAATTTCCTTAAAAGTTTCATTGTAAATCGTTTTGGTTGTCCTTAAGCTCTCATCTACGATAATGGTCCCGCTTTTGCCTTATTTAAATTTTATAGTTGGGCCTTTGATCACGGTATTGCCCTTAAATTCTTGTCCAACTACTATCCCTGTAGACATGGAAAATTGACCGACACACTTGATCCTGATTACTAACATTATTTCATTCTAAATCATACTCTCAGCTTATCATCACCTTTCATCCCTTAATTAAATAAATCATTATTTATTCAATTAGGTCTTTCTCTTCTACTAATTATATTAATCAATTTAATTTAATTAATCCTCTATCTTTGTTCATTTAAATATTTCATTTTATTTAAATTAAGTCTCTAAAGTCTTCTTATTAAATTGAATAGATTAAACCTTATTTGATTTAATCTAACATTATCCCCCTTAGTTAAATAAATTAAAACATTTATTTAATTAAACCCTTCCTCTCAATTTGATTTAAATCAATGCATAAATTTAAGTCTAAATTGTCCAATCTCCTAATTCCTCATTAAATTAATTAATCTTTAATTAATTTAATCTTAAATCATGTCACATCCTCTAGAGAATGCAACTTGCACAATAAATCAATTAATTTGATTTATTAAAATACCTATTTTCTCTCAACATGGAATAAGAGGGGAATACTCACTCAAAATTTGAATTCAAATACAAGTGGATTTTTCCTTCCAACAAAGCATTCACTCCTCTTACATGTCCTTGTGCATTGAGCCAAGTGGCATTTTTTTCATTTTTTTCCCTCTTACATTTCATTTCATAAATTTGAAATTCCACCTAATATCATTTATTGGCACTTTGATCAAAATGTGTTCAACCTTCAACCATTCACATCTTGACAAGTGGCACTTGGCCATTGGATGTTGAATGATCCCACATTGCTCATTCTTTCTCATTCTCCCAATTTGGAAATCTATAAATAAGAGGTTCTTCTCCTCAATCTTCAGCCACAATTTGAGTAAACTTATTATACTCAATTTCATCTTCAAGCATAGTCATTTTCATCTCTCTTTATCAAGTTCTTAGCTAGGTTATGCAGGAATTCAATCAAAGTCAATCAATCATCACCAAGCTTACAAATGAGTTGGGAAAGGGCCAATTTCTACACACAATTGGCACCAACTCCCCCATGGGATTGAGTGTTTGCATTGATTAATTAGGATTTCATTTATCTTTTCTTTTTTTCTTCATTTTTCCTATTATTGAGCATTGTAGATGGAATTCATGGGGAATCCTTGTTCTAAATTGAATTTCAATCTACTAATGTGCTTGTTTGCCATGTTTGTGTGCGTCTAGGATCGGGGTTCACATTTTGGCGCTAGAAAGAGGGCGGATTTGGAGAAATTCATCACGTTTTTCCAAAAATCCATGGTTTTTTGACATTTTTGTGCGTACATGAAATTGCATGGCTCACAGTCCAGCGGCGCCAAACTGCACCACTATCAGTCAAGCAGCACTATATTGCACCACTCAAAACTCCAAACTCTGCCACTAGAGTATTCCTGCCCACAAAATTCAAATTTCCAAACTACGTCGCAGCTTCTTAAATTCCAAATTGTATCAATGGGCCAAATAGCGTTTCCATTGCGCTCTTTGTCCTACTGCAAAACATCACTCTTAGTGATTAGTGGTGCTATATTTTATTGCTGGAGTTTCTAAAATCCACCACATTTTCTAACTACATCGCTGGGTGATAGTAAAAATTTCAAATTTAATTTTTTTGACATGTGCATTTTTTGTTTTCAACCTTTTGAGCTATTAAATTGTCTATTGTCTCTGTATCTTTTGATTCTAATAATTTTGCAGGTTAGGGAAAGGAGGAAAACAAAGTGGAATGTTGCATTATGACATCATTCTCATCTTATACCAAGTGTTTTTAAACACTTTAGTGTTGTTTAAAACACTCTTAGAGAACTCTCAATCTCACTTAAAGAATTTGTTATCTTTCATGCTTTAGGGAACACTAAATTTCCTTTTGGGCTTAAAAAAGAACAATACAAATTTTCTTTCAAATTTTGCAAACAAAGGGCTTAAAAAGATCTTTAGAACAACTTACTAGATTTGCTTTAAGGATTAACAATTGAACAAGGAAAATCCCACATTTTATTTGGTGCTATAAAAGGAATTCACTTTTGTTTTGAGGACTTAAAATGTACAAGTGTTATTTTTGTTTTGTAATTGCTTACTCAAAGTAATACCATCAAAAGGACGTATGCACTTCTCTCACGCCTCACAATGATTTTGAGAATCAAAAGCCCTTTTGGTGATCTTAAGTTGAGTAAGCTGATTGCCTCCACATTTCATTTTGGGATTAAAATTGAACAAAACATCTTATGAGTGTGAGTGGAACATTTTGTGTGTGTTCTCACTTTGTTTCTAAACAAAGGTTGATCAAACTATGAATATATTTGCTCACTTTTTGTTATCTTAGAGGGTCTTCCTTGTGGGAAAAATCACTCACCCAAGGGAATGACCCAATCGGTAACACACTAAAGCCAAGTGTATTTCCAGTCGGGATATAAAAGTGGGTACTGGAGAAAAGGCCAGTATCATGCAATTGGCTCCAACGAGAAGGGTAGCAATGGTCTCTCGCCTCATGGGTCAATCTCTATGAATGGAATTTCTGAATTAAAACCCCTTCTATAGAAAAGAAAAAAATCCTTAACTATTTGTTGGTGCAACAGGTCATTTACTTTCAAGTCACACTACATATACATGTGGTTCTATTGTAGAGATGAAAATTATGCCATGGGATATTCATGGGTACTAATGCTTGATTCAGTCAAGAAGCGAGTGCACTATAAGGGGGAGCCTTTGTGGTCAAGCATCTAATCATCTGCACTAAATATGCACAACTGGATTCATCCAAGTGGGAACCCAACAAATATTTTCTTTTTAGCCTAGGGATGTGCATCATTGAAATAAAAACACTTTTCTTCAATCTACAACATTGGGAAACAAACATTCACAAAGGCTTCAAAATTTCAAACCCTTTGGAGGAAACAAATACCCTTGACGAATCCATGTGCTCTTGCTTGCCCTAGGGATTCCATCCTCAGAGGTTTCTAAGTGCTTGGGTTTAATCGTCATTTGTTTCCACTAAAGTCAACAAATAGGATACTTTTTCCTTGATTTCCTCAACTTTCCACATAATGGACCTTGTGGGATGAGAAGAAATTAGGACATTAGACATTTAGTTTGAAATTTTAATCAAGAAATTGTCTATGGTAAAAGGAACTCATTAAACAAAGATAAAGACAATTGGACCTCACGCATGTGTTCTCTCAAATGATTTCCCACAAAATCAAAATCCAAAAACCAAGGCTCAAAAATATCAGCCCAAAAGCTCATGTGGAGCATCTTGAAAGACATCTCAAAGTAAGAGAAAGATTGGCTTACAACTTCTACAAGAAAGATTCAAAGAACAACCCTAACTTGTATGATTTTTATTGTCAAAAACATCCCAATATTTTTCAAAGGTTTTCTTTTCTCACTTAGGAAGTATGGCATGTTCTTCAAAACAAAGGTCCTATAAGGAGTTTTACCTAGGTCAAGTCTAGGATCAAAATCATCGCTCTCACCCATCTCTCAACAATCAAAATCAAATCCCATTTCACCAACAAACTCTTGAAAACTTTGAAACATCATTCATGCTAAACTTATAGGAAAAATCAACATCACCTTATTTGACTTAATACACTTAGTCAAAATATCAACCCTCTTGAGCAAATTTACCTCTAGGATAACACAACTTCCTAAGGTTTACAAGTTCATAATCACTTCATTTGACTTAACACACTTAGTCAAATCACCCTCTTGTACGAGTTTTCTCTAGGATAACACAACTTCCTAGGGTTAACAAGTTTATTATCATCTTGTTTGGCTTAACACACCTAGTCAAACTATTCTTAATCAAAAATCAAATCAATTCAAGACCTAAAAATTTTAGCATCTCCCCCAAAGTTATTCAAGAGTTTCATTCATCCACATCATTTGTCTTCCATTTATCTCATCCCCATCATCACTTTTGATCCTTAGCCTATCCTAGCTCTTCTCTTTTGTGCCTAAGATTAAGATCAAGCAATCTCCATTTTATGGTTCAAACAAGATCTCAATACAAGAAGAACATGGAAATTACTAAGGAAACGTCAACTTCAAGTGACCTAAGTCAAATGGCTCCCGCGATAATCGATTAGGATCAAGCAATCCTCAAAACAACTCCTCTCTACCATCACAAAACCCTCAAGAGGAGGGTCATGTAGAGGACATCACCGACAATGACTTGGGAATGATGCAAGAGGAATTAGCTGAAATGGTTCAAAATCCTGAGAATCATAGAATCATCAATGCCATGTTGAAACTTAATCCCTCTCTATATATATGTGTGTTGACGAAAGAAGGGGCAAAAATACCTTCTGACTTTGACATGAGTACCAATATGGAAAGACCTCTTGTGAGCATACCCCTAGTATTTCTCCCAAACATCACTCAGGATATTCCCCAAATCATATCATCAATCTCTTCAACCCCACCAGTTGTTAACAAGGGAAGTGCTATGCTTCAAAAAATCCAAAAGAATCGCCTTGTAAACAATAGAGAAATAAATACAAACATCACACCTGATCACTTTATCTCGGTGAATTCATTACACCCGTATGCTCCGCTTACTTTCCATGATCATGTGAACTCATCCTCATTTCATGCAACACCAATCTATCCATTGGATATACAAACTTCTCTCGCCATGAGTTCGCAAGGAGAGGGTGGGTTATTCAAGATAGGGGGAGTCATTGATCCTTCCTTGTCATCACTTTTCCAAGGGAACACACCACCATTCCCTTCGTTACCACTGGCATCCATATCACCTTTTGGGTTGGGTCTTCCCCCCTGCCTGCAACCAATCTACCAAACCAAAGCAATCAGAGCATCATATCAAACCACCTCATTTTAGCCATAAACACCACAACAATAGATGGAAACCATCCAAGCTACCCCAACGGTCAACACATCCACCATTTCCCAAATCTCTCAAAGCATGGTTTCCTAAGGACCAAGCATCTAGATCACACCATCCAAAACTCAAACCCCGATCCCCAACACGACCATTCTGATCATCACAATAGTCAACGCCATCCCCAATCGGCCACCGGTACTACCAAAATTCAACATCATGAACTCATTTATCACCAAGATTCAACAAATTCAACAAGCCACCCATCAAAGGGTACTTCAAAAAAATAAAAAAGTTGCACAATTGCCTTCTCAAAAAGTGTAAGCGCAATTAGCCACCCAACAAGTCACACAAGCTACTCAAGATGCACAATTTGCACAAGTGACACAAGTAGCCCAACAAGCATAGGCTCAAGCTCAAGCCCAGTGTTAGGCTCAATAGGCACAATCATAGTACCATGCACAACTACAAGCAATCCATCAACAGGCATACCAACAAGCCTTGCAAGATTTTCAAGTACAGCAACAAGCTAAACAACAAGCTTTGTTGGCCCAACAACAAGCTTTTTTGGCACAACAAGATTTGTGGGAACAACAGCAGCAGGACCAACAACAAGCTTTGTTGGAACAACAACAACACAACCAACAACAAGTTTTTTTGGTACAAATGCAAGCATATCATCAGGCCTTAAAGGCACAACAAATTTTGCACCAAACCCCCATAAATACCCCACCCGTCAATCAAACACCACAAATGCCTCAAAACACATTCATCCCACCTCTTGATCCACAAAATGATGTTGCAGTACATATCAAACTACTCGTGCAACAATTTTTGGACCTTCAATTGGGAAAAACAACCAGAATGCCAGGAAATTTGTTCCCCTATCCTTTTGACAAGAGCCTTACAATGGTACCTTTCCCGAAGGGATTTGAAATCCCCAAATTTGATAAATATAATGGGATGGGAAACCCCAAAAAATCACATAAGGGAATTTCAAGTGCATTGCATGGAAGTTGCATACAATGACACATATTTAATGTGACTATTTCCTCGGAGTCTGATTTTTCCCGCCATGGAATGGTTCTCTCTTTTA